>BQNB010107427.1:0-23174 GCA_026074375.1 Tanacetum coccineum | reverse complement strand
AAAAATCATATCTTATCTGCTTTGGACATTTTATGACCATAAAACTATGATAAAATTTGACCAGAGTAACATGACATATTCAAACCATATATCGAGACAAGTTTTGACCAGAAACACCATGACTTTTGACCAAAAATATAAATGACGTTTTTGGACAATATAAACTCATACGAAAGTGAAACAAAAATACCATAAACACCTTAACAAATTAACCTAATAGCCTGGCTTTCGATACCAAATGTTAGACCATTATTCGTATCGGGTTGATGTTATTATGGTGTCGGGTGGCCGACCAAAAAACCAGCCGACCACCACCATGGTGGTGGTGGTGAAAGACTTAGAGAGAGAGAGAGAGTAAAGGGAATATGTGTATGTTTATTAATAAAGAATGGTGGTTACAGACATTAAACAAAAGCCTCACCCCTCCTTGGAAGTAAGGAGGGGATATATATAGCACATGACACGCATAACTATCTAAACATGTCATTATTAGTCCTTGCGTGTGTGGCTATTTAGTTCTAATGTAATTCTGTAAATGTCGCTCACATTTTAAGGCTAACAAAATGTATCAGCACTGAGCCAAAATAAATGCCATGGATGCATTAATATAAATGTCATGCCAAGATGCGCTTGAAGATCTCTAAAAAGCAAGTAGATTTCCTGAAAGCAACCTCTAAATCTGCATCACAAAATTGACCGACCAAGAATAGATTGTGATTAACACCTTTGACATAATAAACCCTTTTGATCGTGAAATTCCCTTGAACCAAAATCTCCATATCCAATAATAGGTGCAAATTGATCAATCCAGAACCACACCATACCCAAAAATTTGTCGACGAAATTAATTAGCAACTTGAGGTTTCCCGTCATGTGCTTTATGCATCCAGAGTCGACGATGAATAGGATGATTTGTACAATCTACAAAAGAATTAGAAGACCATGAAGAGATGGACAAATTAGATCCCATTTTGTTTAATGGTTTCAAGACATTAGTGGACCTAGATACATTATCTAAAGGTAAGCTAACATTGTTTGCACATTGTCGTTTTTAGTATTTGGTTTCCATTTATATCCTGATGGACATTGTTTTTCAATCCACCAAGTCCATTTCTTACTAGTTCTTTCATTTAGCATCATAAAATAACTCTTAGATTTCTAGATAGTGGAGTCTAAAGCAACTATTTTCTTATGGGGTGTTGCAACAGATTGGTTTGCTTTTCTTGTGGGTTTCCTAGTACTAATAGGCACCACATTAGGCTTCTTAGTCCTAACATTCACATCATTGATAAACTTAGAAACACAATCATCATGATTTGAATAAAACACACATTTTTCACAAGTAACACAAACAACTTTAACATTCAAAGTCTTAGCATTCAAACTGTCATTACATGTAGTTACAGGCTTTGTTTTATTCAAAAAAATAGAAATCCTATGGTGGTCTTTTATTTCCTTTTTCTTAAGCATCACTTGACTATTGTTTTACACGACCTTATCTTGCATTTGAGTGCTCCTAAGTTGTGGCCTACTAGCACTAGTATTGTGACTTACTCCTGTAGAAGTAAATACGCGAGGGTTAGAACTCCTAAAAGTTTATGATTATTGAGGTGTTCTAGCTTGTGTTGACCTATTGTTCAATTTATACATTCCTGGTTTAATCACATTTGCATTTCTGTCACCTTGCTTTTCTTTTTCTTTTTGAGGCAAAATCTGTGGAGTGACTGATTTTGATGATTCTTTTTTCTCATTAGTCTTGGGAGCAAACCGTAATTTTGGAATAAATTGTCTTTCAAGAGAATTTGAAAAAGGAGACGATTTTCTCAAAATTGATGATTTATGAAATTTAAAGGCACTTGGAATAACTAATGGTTTTTAAAACTTAGTATCCACAAATTTCCCTTTCACTTTATTTAGTAAAGCACGCATTTTTACATTCACAATTGTCTTGTCGTGCAACTGAGCTTTCAAATCGTTGATTTCAAGTGTTTTTCGATTGAGCTCAGCAATCAAGGAATCATTTTTTGTTTTCAGAACCTTTTCAGTGTTCCCTGATGTGAAAGTTTGCTTTACCTAAGAGTTTTCACAAATAGACTTTTCTTTACCATTTTGCAAAGCAAGTTCCAGATTAATACAATGTTGCTCTAGTTGTGCAAAACTTTTATCATGGTTTTGTTTATGACTTTTGGAAAGCTCAGTTTCAAGATGTTTACATTCTTCAGTTTTCTCAAGGTATTTGCATGTCATTTCAGAGTATTCATTAATATCAATCGAAAGAAGAATAACACAAAAAATCCTTAGAGAAAAATTCTTGCAAGAGTAGATCATCAACTTTTAGAAAATCTATTATTTCAGTTTCAAGTTGAGATTTTAGATCATCAATCTCCATTTTCAAGTCATCAACCTCTTTTCCAACAGATTTCACATATTTCAAGTCTTCGAGCATTTCTTCTTTTGAAGCTTGTTCAAAAATCCCAACATTTCTCAAAGCTTTGTGAACAACTAGAATTAAAAGATCATGAAGAAGCAACTTTATGTCATGTGTAATTAGATTTTGCCAATACCAGCTTATGTCTTTGCTAATTCGTTTCAACAATCTCTCTTTTGTTGTCTACATTAGCTTGAACATCTTCGAAAGCATACTTACTTTTACTTACTGACTTATGTTTAGGCAAGTATTCGATGTTTTTCATCAAATTTGTTGGTCTTTTCTGAAAAGGTGTTTTGAAAATGTTCTTTTTCAAATCAATTGAAAAATACAATTACTCACTAGACTTTTTTATTATGGAACAAAAACATATAAAGGTTATTTTCTTTTTTTGTAATTATATGGTTTTATTAAATCACCCATTTTTTATCTACTCTCTTCTACAAGACAAATTATTTCTTCACTTTTGGGAGCAAATAAGTTCGCAAGATCATTCTTATCATATTCAACATTATATAAGCCGGGTTTCTCCCATAGAGCTTTCTTGATGTACTTAGAATTTGCAAAACTTATCGAACATTTACCATTATAATACGAACTCGATTTAGAAGTTAGCATAAAATAGTTTGAGCAGAATGAGCAGTTTTATAAACAATGTCGTTTAAAAACTTTACTTGATTTTCCAAAGCAATTATTTTGTCAATGTATTTATCATCTTTGCTTTTGAAATCCTTTTTCTGCTGTTCTTTTTCTTTTAAAATTTGATAAATCTGTCTTTTATGCATAAAGATCTGATTTACTAGCCTAGCAATTTCCTCTTTAACACAAAAAGTTTCATATCCTTGTGTTTTTAAAGATTCATTATGTTGTCGTTTAGTTTCTGCCAGTAAACCAAGAGCTTTTTGACATTCAAGTTCAACTTTCTCTTTTCTTTATGGTTTGTTTGAAAAGTTTTATACCTCTCAAGCTCAAATTGATAATCTCTAAGAGCACACTTATTTTTATCAAGGTCTTGAGTAAGAGAAGTTTTTGCTTTCTTCAATTGTTTTTGAATCTTTTTGTTTTCATCAACATCGAGTTTTAAATTTGCAATTAAAGAGACAAGCAACACACGTTCATTCTCAGGTTCCTCAACATTCTAGTCAACCTCTCGTTTAGTAGTGCTCATATATGATGAATCAAGAGTGACATTGTTGTCAACCTTTTCCACCAAATATGTGCCATTAATGGATTCGGGTTGCTTAGAATGTTGTCTTTCAATGGCAAACAAATTATAGTCATCATTTGATTGTACCTTTTCTAATGGATCGGTGTCATAGGTAGGTCCAGAATTGTCATCAGTAGCTGTAAAATATATGAAATATCTAATCTCACAATCAAATGACAAAGAACTAGAGAGAGAAAGTGGAAGGATAAACACTTTAGAGAGAGAATATTAGATTAGGTGAAATGAGAAAGTGAACAACCAACACTCTCTCCATGTGTGGAGATGGTACTTATACAATGTCTAATGGCCGGCCATGGGTCTAAATGGGCTTTCCATGGGCCTTGGGCCTTTATACCTTACTAAGGTTCCAAAAAGTAAATAAGACCAACGAGCTACGTATTTTAGGTGTGACTGAGACTTTTCTCGATTCCTAACAATCTCCCCCTAACGGAGGTCACATCCTTTTACAAAAATCTTAAGCCTAGCATTCTATGAATGTTTTCATCTTTGCTCGTGGTCTTGAATCTTTATCTTTCAACTTGTGATATGCATAGTGATCTTAAGACTTTAGGCTTGAGCTAGTTCCTTTAAGCTTGACCTGTATGTGAACTTGAACTTCTTTGAGATCATCAACCAAGCATAATCTCTTATTATCATCTTGTGACATTTTCGCCATCTTGTGTACTTGTGACTTTCGGACCGACATGCTCATATTTTTCTTGAGATTGAAAGCTTGTGTAGCCATCTTTCTTTAAATTCTTTAACTTTAACACTTCGTCACTTCATGGAAGACGCGTGGTATCATTGTAGCAGAAATTTCTTAAAATTCTTTAACTTTAATACTTCGTCACTTCAAGAAAGACGTATGGTATTAGAGTAGCGGAAGTATTGAAACATGTACGTGAGCTTTCATGATCTCTTTACATATGCCGATGGAGTATGAGCATGTGGCTATGAATCTTGACTTGTCTTGTATCAGTTGCGGCTACCATCGGGATTACCTGTATAAATGGGTTAGTGATAAACAATATATATGGATGAAAGTTTCTTTGTCACTTCGTCGAATATGGTTGCAATAACCACGGTTCCCCGTTGATCAGTATAAATACTGCCCATGATCAGGTAGAATTCTAAAGAATCTCCTTAACAGAGTTTCGCATCTACTCTAGCTGTTCTCATTATCGGAGCGTCTCAAAGCAGACAACTTGGTATGAGTGAACCAGTAAGACAAAGTCTCACCGATTAAAATAAAAATTGATTTGAAAATCAATCAACGTATCACTTGCTAAAGTGATTTTGTGACACATCGAGAGTTTTAGGCATTTCAAAATTTCATCAATCGTCAATTCATAGTCTGGACTGAATCAATATCTAGTGTCACAAGTTTGATCCATATAGGATCTCACAAGTCACCTATCACAAAGCTTGTTTGATGTTGGCTCTGGAAGGATTTCCATCGTCATTGTGAATACTTTAGTATCACTCTGATGTTCTGGCAATAGCATAAGGATAATGCGTAGGACTCTTAAGTTATTACTTTTTTCACAGTGTGTGAGCAACAAATATATTTGAATAGTGTCCTAGTAAGATTTATGGATGATCTCTTTTGGCTCTAGACTCAATATTGAACATTTGGTTTTAGTAATCAGAGGGTGGAGCAGACTGCCACCTTTTCAATACCAACTAACTCGGAGTGAGAAAGTCAATAGAAATGTGTGTAATCTCCGTGAGAACTGAAACAAGAGTCTTTTGAGAGACCTTGAGTGGCTATGGAGGGTTGGGCATTGCATCACTGGGTCCATGATGACTATCTTCAATACAAGACAACAACTTAGTATTTCTAATAGCATATGTATTAACCCGGTTTCTGTCTAAGTGTACAGAGGGATTCTTTCTTTTCACCCTTTATCTTAACTTTTCTTTTTCATTCTTCAACCCCTTTAATGCTTACCAAGAATTCATAACTAACACCTTGTTGGGTTTGTTCCAGTGTTAGCTCTGTCTTATTCTGCATTTCCCCTTTTCTTACTTTTTCTCCTTTTTATCATACCTAAGGACTTCTATTCTAACTAATGGAATGTCCCTGGGTAGATCCATCCGGTTCTGGCTGGATTGTGGGAACGAACACCTATACCTAACCACCTTATAACTCCAAGTAATTAAATACATGGTCGGTCTTATGGTATTGTTCACAGCCTTAAAACCATTTGAAAACATCGATCAAGGTACTTTGATATAAATCAAAACATTTAGTACCTCGATGGTTTTACTTTTCAGAAATGCTCCCCCTGCATATGTGCATCGATAACCGAGAATATTTAGCACATACGAGGACAGGAGTTCACACATGAGTCTTTAAGATCACATTATACAAGTTATATTTATTTTAATCACATTTTCTCTCCTTATCAAAAATGTCAAATCTCTTGATATTTTGGATATCATTTAATTCAAATATGTATGAAAATTATTCGGAGAGAAAAATATTCTAATTATATATCAAGCATATTATTGGGAACATTTTGATGCTCCCCTCAAATTATGAGAGAATTATATGGTGTTTGAGTATGTGAATTTGAAATTTTTTGAATTTACTAAGAAATTCTTGAAAATTCGTACTCAAACACTATATATACCTATTTCTAGTCTATTACTACTAATTTACATATTCACAAATTTGTAATTACGAGAGAATGACCTGAAATGTAGTAGGACAAAATATGACAAAGTCATATTGTCCGTTCAAGTAGTCTGAAGTCTTCTCTGTACTCTCTCCCACCAACGAACTTTTCCAAGCTCCTCATTAACCTTCTTTCTAACATCAACTTATCGATAGCCTTGATCATGATGCGGGACCTTTGTCTGTCTAAATTACTCCATCTTCTCTTTGGCAAGTAATCTATCCTCAGGTTAGAAGCAATATCATGAAGAACAAATCTAACGGACATGAGCGTCCCGTCACTAAACTTGTAGAGTTCATCCGTGCGCATCAACGTGTTTCTTTTGTACTTGTCTACATAGATAATTCCTTGAGGATTGCTGTATGCAATGTATGGAGTTTTTTTGGAGATGTCGGACCTGTATGTCTTTGGCTTGGTGATATTAAGCTTCTTCTGGTAACATTCGACTCCCAGTTGAAGGTATTCTACCTGTTTAATAATGACAATACGTCTGGTAAACATCCGTAATGCCACACCCAAGTCAAAATAACATCTCTTTCAATATTTACGAGTTTCTTTTGAACTAAGAGAAGCAGCATGTCTTCAATATCATGCAGGTGAAGTCTTGGAAAGTCTCCTTCCTTGAATTTGTATAATTGTTGATCTTCTTGTCAGAATTCAATCTCCTCCAGATAACCGTAATCATACCACTTCATAACTTTTACTTTGGTTACTGTAATAATTCTTTTCGTAGAGTACACATCATATTTGGACACCCTATTGCTTGCGAATACATAGAATCGTTGTCGTTTAGGACCCCAGTGTGAAATTCCCCAGACATCATATCTATCATAGGCTACCTTTATCGGACTCCATAATGATGGAACCATGTCTTTAATGCCTGGAATATCATACTTAGCAGCCTTGGTTTTTGTTGTGGAAGTCGTATATTTCTTGCTTGAGATTCATCCCCTCTGATACTCAAGATCATTGTTGATGAAGTAGTCAACGGGAACAACTTAACGACCTTGTACCATGATCAACGGTAGTGGCTTGCTAAGATCAAATGGATATTCCTTTCCTTCAGGGTTATTCCAGTCCAATCGATCAGTTAGAGCTTTATAACATTCTTCAAAGTTATACTCGAGTTTCACACGACTTTTGCATGTCCCTTTGAGAAGATTGAAAGTTGGTCCAACAAGGTGTTCTTGTGTCATTTTATCAATCTTGAGATGGTTCATGACATATGCTGAGAAGTCGATAGGAGTGCTTATAAGCTCGTCGAAAGAAAGAGGAGGTTTTTCTGCTTGAGCAATTTTGCTGATCCACGTTTGAGGTGGCCTAAAGTCAATTGATTTTCTTACATTCTAATCTGAATCAGGTGTCGATGGCCTTTCAGGTTTCTTGAACTAGTCGTACTTTGAAGCCGCCTTGACATTGGGTTGATCATCAGTATCACCCATGTCTTGTCCTTGATTCTGTGGCTGTTGAGTGTCTCCAGCCTCAAACACTATCTCCTCTGCTTGTGCAGACTTGACAGTAGATTTTGGCTGAGATTTGGACGTGCCTTTGGAAGTTTCAGTCGACTTGGCCTTCTTAGATGGTTTAGTATCTTTGCTTGTTTTTCGTCTCTTTAACCCTCGATCTAATCCAGCGGAAGGGCCTTCGCCTTTATCAGCATCATCATGTTTCCTTTTCTTTAATTTATCAGCAACTCCCTCGTCTATAGCATCTTCATCCTCAAGGATTGACTTCATGAGAGCATGATACAGAGCTCCTTGCTTCGGACTTTTGTTAAATGACTTGGATTTAGTCATTGTTTCAAACAAGGTAGTTTTCTGATCAAATTCTGTAAGAGCAGTGGTATCAGATGAAATGATAGTTTCTTTGGGATCTTACAGCTTTCTTGCATGCTTTATCTTGATTTTTCTGATGTCTTCAGCACTTTTCTTAGGTACATATTGCTGTCTGAGTCTCTCTATAATCTCAGCAGGAACATAGTGTTCCTTTATGATATCAGCTAAGTGTTTCTGAAGTACCTTATGGAGAGCATCATCTAGACTTGTTCCAAGGTACTCTTTGACGGCATTTGGGACTTCAGATTTGATGGTTGAAAGGAGTGCTGCAGAGTGATCAACAATCTTTAGCTCTTTGACATCCTTTTCCAAATTAGTAATCCTTTGATGGAAAGCAGTGAGGGTTTCAGATTCAAAAACATCAGTTGTTGAGGTTGTAGCTTTAGTTTTCGTTGGTGTTGGGATAGGTGTTAATTGTTGAAGGTGAGGAAAGAGTGAAGACAGAAGAGAAGAACTTGTTGTTAACGACACAGTTATGACTATCTCAGGTGGATTTACAACGGTATGTTCAAGGATTACTGACACTAGGATGGTGAGAAGAGGTGAGGTACGTAGAACTTTATGTTGAACATTAATATCCAACATTGAGACAACTTCTATGTCAACTAGGGAATGTTATCAAAGTTGAGATATTTAGCAGCATAGTCGAAAGAAATAGAAGAACTTAGAATTAGACCTTCAGTCTTCTGTGTTGCCTGAACATCATCCTTGATTAGATTACCTGCACCTTCTTGATTAACGTTCACTTGACGAGCAATTGTCATCTCCACATCACCTTTTTCTTTGTCAGCAGTCTCAGTATCCTTCAAACTAATGTTGACATCACCATATAGCTCATCATATTCTTCTTTCATCAAATTCCTTGGATTCATTGTTTATTTCATCGTCAGTGGGTACATAGTCATCAGGAGTATGTACGAACTCATCATCTTGTTTTTCTTCTTTTTCATCATTAGATTCTGTCCGTTCATCATCAGCTTCATCATGATCATCATCACTTTCATGGACGTCTTCATCATCATCGACATCATTATTGTTATCATCGTCATTGCTATCATCATCATCTCCACTATCTCCCCAAGACTCGTTTTCACTCTCAAATTGATCTTTGGGCACATCGGGAACCCCTGATATAGTATCAGTTCCTTCATTTGTACTAGTTGTCTTGTCGTGAAGCTCATCAAGAACCTTTAGTTGAGAACCAACTCTATCAACTGAGCCACTTGCGTGAAGCATGTATGTATCCTGCTTGCTTTTCTTGAGTACTTTCTTTAACTGGGCAGCTTTAAGTAATGCTACATTAGAAAGTAAATCCATGCCTTTGCTTCTATCAACTTTAGTTTATGCTTTCTTCTTCAACAAAGACACATCAGGAGTGTCTCTGATGACAACACCAGCTGACTTCTTTCTTGAGGACTTCTTAGAAGAAACATCTTCCTTAGCAGGTACGGACTTCTCATCACGTTTAGGCTTCTTTGCAGGTTCATCTTCTAAGACAAGAGTCTGTTTCTTTGAAGGTGAAGCCAATTTCTTGAACTTCCTTGCTTTCTTGGGAGTAGCTACTCCAATAGCATAGGAAAGATAAATCTTATAAGCTTTGTAATCTTTAATGACTTGATTAATCATTTCTCCAGGAATCAGAGTTCCATACTTCTGATAATCTTGTGTTTTGGAGACAAATTTCAATGTACCAAATAAGGTATCATCATGAACTGTGTGAAGATTTATCCAATTCCTCATGGAGATGGTTTTATATTTAGAGATGAAATAATTGATGATAACTTTAGTGAATCTTGGGTAGGGCATGTTCTCTTTACATGCAGAACTTATTTCTCTGTTGTCTGCTTGAAACATAACATCTTCCCACAGTAAAGCAACATAGTCAACGTTCTTTTGGTTGAACATTCCCCACAAGATTTGAGCTCTTAAAGGCCTGAGCCTATCAAGACTTGTGGAATTCCCAGATATGCACTATTGATGACAACAGCAAATGTTCTCCAGGGCTGGTGCATATGATCTGTACGGATCTCTGATAGCAAATCACACTTGCCAGTATACCCGAGTTCCTTGATAAATAGAACCATTTATTCTTTGGAAGGAGGTTCAACAAAATCTTGGTTGGGGAGTCTGGGACAAATCTGGAGGATCTCACGAAAAACTTCAGTATCAATTCAGAACTTTTGCTTATCCAGCTTGAACCGATATGCATATGTTTCTTTGATCTTCTTGATGGTGTTCCAAAATTGATGCATACATATTTCAGGAACTTTAGCAGCTTTCTCGATTTATGTGACAGAAAAAGCTCGGATAGCATGGAGGGGCGTTTAAGAGCATCTTTTGTGATTGATACATGGTTTTTTCTTTGGGGCTTGATGGACTATTAATTCTCTCGTTGATTTTTTAATCTTGAGTCGTTTTAGAGAACCAAAGCATTGTCAAGAGCAACTTGATTGGTGCAGACAACTGGATTCATGTTTTCTGCTAAGAATTGTCTATAAGTTGAATATTCACAGATATAAATATATAGATATATATATATATATATATACTTTATACATTATATATAAGTATATATAAAATACATAACATTGTATATATATATACATTATACTATATTTTATATATAATATATTATATATATTAATATATACATATATATTATATATTTAATATACAGATACTTATAACATATATAATATATATATATACAATATCCAATATAATTTATATAATATATATATATATATATATTTGATTCATAGGGATAGACTTCATGGAAACAATTTACATTCATTAACTAGACAGATTTAACACACTTTGTTAGGCATTCAATCAAGGTACATGACGAAAGAATTTAATCAGAAAGTCAACTTCAAGGGTCAACAAACTAATAATTGTCAGACACAGTCAAGATTGCAACTTACATATGATATAAAGAAGCATTTACCTAAAATAAGTTATCTAGTAAAAACTTTTAGGTAAAACTCAACCTTTATGATTCATGTATAAATCGCCCCTTATAACCATGTATAAATCGCCCCTTCTAAAAAACTTGTATAAATCGCCCAAAAAAAATAGTGTATAAATCGCCCCCTTAAGACGTTACGTATAAATCGCCCCCTTAAGAAATGTGTATAAATCGCCCCCTATAGAATCGTGTATAAATTGCCCCCTATAAAGGTGATGTATAAATCGCCCCCTTTATCAATGAGGTGTATAAATCGCCCCCTTTATCAGGTTTGGATAAACCGCCCCTTTTAAAATTCATACTATCTCAAATCTTAATATTAGGCAACTAGAATACACACATACACATGAACCAAATTATACACAATTATTATCTAGTAGATATAACATGAATCAACCACAACAATTTCCACTTATGGCATAAAATGAGTAGAACGACTCATTATACCTAAGACTTCAAGATTTTATAATCAAACCATGGATTTTCTTGTTCAAACACATTCAAGGACACACTCTAACACATATTAAACACAAACCCACTAACATTTAACATGTTCTTTCTTAAACCTAAATTTTCAAACACAAGAATCAAGCATAAAGCAATCGTATGTTATCCTCAAAGGCAAAACACATAACATATTAAGCACATAACATATTAAGCACAACAAAGTTAAAATTAATTAACTTCCTGATAAATATGATTATGTTATTGTTTAAAATCCTTTTTTCATTTATTACTTGATTTTGAAGAAGATTATTTGACATTTTCTCCCCCTCAAACAATGACCCGTTTTCTATTTAAAGAGTTGTAGTCGTTGTTTAAGTGGTCAAATGTCTTTAAAAAATGATTTTCTGATGAAACCGAAAGATGATTAAGTTTTATTTTGAAAATCAACACCATAAAAAAATAAGACTTCTCTTATTTTGACAAAGAAATGCACTGACACGTACATTAATTTGTATATAGGAAGCATGGGTTGTGTTGCAAAGTAAACACAAGTCTTTGAATGAATATGAAGTAATTCATTCCCCAGAAAAATTAATTTCTCGTTGAGAGGACAAGTTTTCTTTTTAAAATACTTGCCTTTAAATTGAAGACCGGGTTGCTATCTGAAATAATAGCAAGCTATTATGACATGTTTTAAAACATTTTGAACTTCTGCTCGAACTTCATTTACAGCCTCGTATCATTATTGAATGACATTTCTAAGGCCGTAAATGTTATCGATTTTCAGAAGACATGTCATGAAAACCTATTTTTGTATTTTTTTTTTATTTTTTAATTTTGTATTTTCTTTTCTGGTTTTATATTTTTATATTTTCTTTCTTTTTTTTTGAGAAATTTATATAAAATGAAAAATATTTTTGAGTTTTTATGTTTTCATATATACATATAATACACAGGATATACCACGAGTTACCACCATTACTCGTTCTCTTCCTCAGTCAGACGTTGCAGCATTTTCGAAGACATGCTTCTCATACCAAACTTTTCGATTAAGAAGTTGAATCTTTCTCGTAGCAAAGGTTTGGTGAAGATGTCAGCCAGTTGATATTCCGTCCGAACAAAGTATAGTTCCACTATTCCTTTCTCCACTTGCTCCTTTATAAAATTGTAGCGTACATCGATGTGCTTGGCTCTTGAGTGTTGAACGTTGTTGCAGCATAGAGCAATCACACTTTTGTTGTCGCAGTACAGAGGAATCTTAATGAATGTAAACCCATAGTCTGTTAGCTATGATTGCATCCATAGGATTTGAGCACAAGACCCAGATAAGGCAATATATTCAGTCTTTGTACTCGAGATCGCAGTACTCTTTTGCTTCTTGGAAGAACAGCTAACAAGTTTATCACCTAATAATTGAGCGCTTCCTGATGTACTGCGTCTAGTGTCCTGACACCCTGCGTGATCTGCGTCTGAATATGCTGTTAGAGATATATCGGTATCCTTCGAATACCAGAGACCCATGTTAATGGTTCCCTTTAGGTATCGAAAGACCCGCTTAACCACATTTAAGTGCTTTTTGATAGGCTTTTCCTGATACCGGGCACATCAACTGGTGTCCCCTGTAGATTTGCATCCAGTTTATTCTTTTCTACCATAGGTGTGTCTACAGAATCACTAGTGAGCATACCATATTTTTTAATAATTTTAGAAGCAAATTTTGATTGGTTTATGAAGATGCCTCTAGGACTTTGAGAAATTTGTAATCCTAAAAAGAATGACATCTGCCCCATCATTGACATCTTGAACTTAGTGGTCATAAGATTAGCAAACTCATTTACACATAGCAGTATTAGTGGATGCAAATATTATATCGTCAACATAAATTTGTACCAGTAATAAGTTGTTTCCTGCTTTTCTTATGAAGAGCGTTGGATCGACTGCACCTTTGGAGAAATGTTGTGAAATGAGGAAACTTGACAGCATGTCGTACCATGCACGTGGTGCTTGTTTGAGACCGTAAAGGGCCTTTTTGAGCTTGTACACATGCGATGGGTTGTACTGGTCAACAAATCCTTCTGGTTGAGAAACGTAGACCTCTTCCTTGAGCTTGCCATTTAAGAAAGCCGTTTTGACATCCATTTGGAAGATCGTCATATTCTTATTGGCGGCATTTGCTACGAAGATACGGATGGCTTCTATCCTTGCAACCAGTGCAAATGATTCCTCAAAGTCGACTCCCTCCTCTTGCCTGAATCCTTGAGCAACTAATCTAGCCTTGTTCTTTAGTACCCCACCAAATTCGTCTGTCTTAACCTTGTAAATCCACTTTAGTTTAATCAACATGACTTTATCTAGACACGCCACCAATTCCCAAACTTCTAGTCTTTCAAATTCATGAATTTATTCTTGCATTGCATCAATCCATGACGGTTAGGTCATTGCTTGTTTGAAGTTCTTTGGTTCTACAAAAGTTAGGAAGGCATCAAAGTAACACCACATGGCATCAGTTTTGAGTTGCTTTATAGTGGAGACTGGTCAAGACGGGTTTCCAATCACGTTTTCCAATGGACGATCCTTAGTCCATCTACCAATCAGTTCTAGTGGAGAGTGTGAGGACTAAACATTTGATGACGATTTTTGTGAAGTAGAAACGTCATGAAGAGGTTCATGACATGGATCGTCAAAGTGTGTATTTAGTATCGGTTCTTCAACACCTTGTGAGATGATTGAGGATTGTTGTTGTTGGTTAGTTGATGAAGGTGCGTCTTGATCAATGGTTGTTGATGAAGGTAAACCGGCTATATCAATAGCTCTTGGTGCAGCAGCTACTAGAACTAGTGAAACAACACTTGATAGAGTGTTGAAGTATTCATCGAACATGGGTTGGAACAAACGATCATTTCTGGTTGGTAGGTTAATAGGTTGTTGAGGAATAGGGTTTGGAACGAGTCCTGAACTGGATGTTGCAGGAGTCATAAGTTTATGCCCGGGTCCTGAACTGAATTGTTCAGAAGCCATTGCTGTCAGCTCATCGAACGTTACATGAATAGTTTCCATAATTTTCTGGGTTCTCCTGTTATAGATTCTGAAAGCTTTCTTTGCTGGTGCGTAACCAACAAAAATACCAATATCGGCCTTTGCATTTAGTTTACCCAAATCCTCACTGTCATTGGTCGGATAACAGAGTGAACCAAAGACATGAAGAAATGATAAATCCAGCTTCTTGTCGTGCATCAGCTCATATGGAGTTTTTTTTGTATCGGAGACGGATTAGGGAACGATTTTGGGTATAACAAATTGTATTGATTGCTTTGGCCCACAGAAATAATAGAGCTTTTGAGAATATCAACATTGTATGAGTAGCTTCTACAAGAGTCCGGTTTTGTCTTTTGACAACACTGTTCTGTTGAGGAGCGCGAGCAACAAATGTTTGATGTGTGATGCCGACATTTTCATAAAATTCTCGTAGAGTCTGATTGACAAATTCAGTTCCATTATTTGTTCTAACATTATGGACTGTGCCATTCAAACGAACTTGAATATTTTTGATGCATTTGATGATAGCATCAGGAGCTTCATCTTTTGACCTCATAAATTTAACCCAAGTAAATCGTGAGTAATCATCAACAATCACCAAGATATACTTTTCCCCGTTAATGCTCTCCACATGTATCAGGCCACAAAGATCCATATGTAAAAGATACAATTTCTCTTGGTTAGTGTCTTTTGCCTTGGGTTGATGAGAGGATTTCTTGCTTTTACCTAATGCACATGCTGAACACAGATGATCTTTCTGAAATTTAAGCTTTGGAATGCCTCTTGCAAAGCCGTCTTTGGCTAGCTTATTAAGAGTACCAAAGTTGAGATGAGATAACCGACGGTGCCATAACTAGCTCTTAGTCTTTGAAGCTTTTGAAAGTAGACAGATCGGAGAAATCTTTAGCATGTCATCAAGAGAAATGGTGTACAAGTTTATGTCTTAGGATCCTGAAAGTAGATCAACACCTTCTAAATTCCGAATAAAGCAAGTGTTTTTCCTAAAAGCAACTTTAAGATCCGCGTCGCAAAATTGTCCAACAAAAAACAAGTTATGTCCAAGCCCCTCAACATAGTATACCTTGAGACAATTACGTTTCCCAGCTGATAGTCACCATACCCCATTATCTTTGCAATTTGGCCATTTTCGAATCGAACAACTCCTAGATATTTACTGATGAAGTTCATGAGCTGAGAGAGGTTCCCTGTCATATGTTTTGAGCATCCAAAGTCCAGATACTAGAGAACAATCTGGACAACCTGTCATTGACACGAGAAGAAGAAGATGGAACATTTGTAGCATTGGATCCCCACAAATGATTAGGTTCCGAGTTGTTAGCAATATTAGATTCTACAATCATAGCTTTTTTACTCGAACCTACAGATTTTACTTGCTTGGGTCTCCTGCTATAGACTTTAATCTCTGGTTTTTTTATTTCTACTGAATGAGAAATGGTTTCCTTAATGGGCACTACTTTAGTTGAATTGATCCTAGTTAAAGGGCACGAGTTACCAACTAAAGTGAAAAGTCTTCCTGTAGGTATCCACTTATATCCTACTTCAGTGAACACTTTACCTGTAGGTTTCCAAATATTATGTTGTTGGCTTGTCTTAACAGACTTAGATTTAGAGCACACATTCACATCATTCACAAAATCAAGTAAACACACATCATGATTTGCATCAAACATACATTGTTTATATTAACACAAATTAACTCAGAATTTGCATTTAACATAGTATGCTTAACATTTGCATCACAAATAGGGTCTTTAGCACGATTCTTTTTATTAGACTTAGATTTAACTCTCCTACGTTGGACTTCTACTTTATTCTTCATGTTATTACTTGGTGTTTGCAAGATCCTATCATTCTTTTTATTGCCTGTAGGCTGTGATCTGCTAGCACTAGTAGAACTCTTCAATCCTATAGAAGGCAACACAGGTGTGTTAGAATCTGATGTTTTGGATGACTCTACCTGTTTATGAATGTTGCTTAAGGATGTGAGAGGTTTTGAAAACCTAACTTTCTTGACTTTGTTCAATGGTGTGACAACTATCAATTTCTCACTAGGTTTATACGCGTTAGGGCATGTGTCTCGAACATAAACATGTAACTCCTAAATTCTTTTGGCATGCTTACAGGAAATGTCTAACGCATTATCTAAAGGTTGTTTTGCTTTAGCTTGTTCGACTATTCCCCAAAGAATATCTGCTTGATCCTGAGTGTACTTAAGATAGTCTATGTGAGCGTCCCTATTTTTCAATAACCTAGGAGCTAAAGGATCTAAATCAAGTTTGAACATCCCTAGAGCAATAGATGTGGCATTAGTTATTGTGGCAGCATTATCAATTACATTTTTACCTTTTAATTTCCTTAATTCTTTTTGTAATGCTATTGTCACAAAAACCTTTTCTTGAATTTGACCTTTTAAATCCGCATTTTCCATAGATTTAGAGTTCAATTGAGCATTCAAAGAGTCACACTGTTCTTTAGAAAGAGCACTTGTCTTTTTAATCGAATCAAATTGATCTTTGTAAATCTTTTTCAAATGCTCAATTTCTTTATGTAAACGCTCGTTAACAGAAAGTAATTTGCTCACACCATGCTATTATTCAATGTTTATGGTCTCAATTTCATCCATTTCATGTTTGACTTTCTCTTCCTTGTCATTTTCTCTCACAGACTTGATATGTTCCTTCAACTTACAACTTGGAGTGTCTTTAGCTTGTAGCTGAGCTTTCAAATCATTATTTTCAAAATATTCTGAAATTTCATGAGCATTTTGATTATTACTTAATAAATCCTTTTGAAAAATTTCTTGATTGAGTTGCATTGTTAACTCAAGAGAAATGCAATATTTTTCAAGTTGTGAGTAACTTTTTGAAAGATCATAATATGCATTTTGTTTATTCAAAAGTTCAACATCAAGATCCAAACACTTCACACAAGATTCACTACTTTGCATTTTCACATTCACATCATCAAAAACAGCAGTAGAATTCATCACACATATCATAACATCTTGAGACATGATTTTTTTGTAAGAGTCGATCGTTTTCAAAAAAAAGTTATTTCTTATGAATTTTAAAACACTGTTTTTCTAGAAAATACTGTTGAACATCAGCTTCCATTTGGTTAAAGACTGTTTGTACTTCTCTTACCTCATTTAAAAGATCTTTATCAAAAACATTGAATATTTCTCTTAAGGTCTTTAAAAATGGAATTATTTCATTTAGAAAAACAGTTTTAGTGTGTTCAACCCCCCATTCCCCTTCTGTTATAGCATCAGGTGTAATTTGCTTTTTCACCACAGTGTCTAATTGGCCAAGATGGTATTTAAGCTTTTTAAAGCTTGTATTAACCAGGCTTAACTTAGGAAGTTCCTTAGGAGCCTCAATTTTAACAGGTGATGAAGCAATTTGGTCAGTATTGGGGTGTGAAGTTTGTAACCAGAAAGCTTGATCATCAGACAATTCTTGTTGTGGAACAAAACATTTACCAAAATCTTCAGATAGTCGATTTAACTCAACATATTTAATTAGAGTAGTATTAAAAAAAATTCTTTTGACATTGGGTCATTTTGTTTTGCAAGCATTTCGGATCCACTTACTTCTTCTAAAATCAATGTCTCTTCATCATCAATCACAGTACTAGCAGCATGTTGACTAGATATAACACTACCATCATACAAGTTGGCTTAATCCGCTGAGTTTTTTTGAGATAAAACGGATTTTGATAACCATGAGCTTGTTTGTGAGCGTTATCAAAAAAACTTGTGGCTTTGTTAACATGTGCACTGTTTGAGCAGATTGATCCACTTTGTAAACAATATTTTCTAGTTCCTTTATCTTCTTTTCTAAATCAATTTCTTTATCCATATATTTAATTTCCTTTTCTTTTGATTCATTTTTGAAAACAGTAAATGTTTGCAATAAAGATTCATTTTCTTTGATTTGATTAGAAAGATTTTGTTCAAGTGAGTGATTTGTTGCTTATGTGAAGATTTTCCTATGATATCATCCATTTGAGAATCATAATTTTTTTCACGTGTGCTTAAGTCATCAATAAGACGTTGTTCAAAAGATTTGCTCTTTCTTTATATCGCTATAAGCTCAGCGGTTAAGGATTTCATTATTTTATTCCTGATGAGCATTTCCCAATTATTTACAGTATTAATCATTTGTTTCTGACATTTGTTCAATTTCATAGATAAATTCATTGATCTTGTTGTGCATAATTTGTTCTTGAACAGCTGCATGTAGCGTTTTGCAAAGATTGAGAGTAAGATGATATTGCTATCCTTGGTATCTCATAATCTGTAAAATCAACAACTGGTGGTTATTCCCCCAAAACCTTGCAATTACATGCACACCTTTGATTATCCATAACAGTTCTGTTTGGGTTCAAAAATTGAGGTTCCTCTAAGGATACGTTCTAAACATAGTTGGAAAGAATTAGCATCCAGAACCGCTTTGTTTAGAGACAATCTCACGTCGATTCATAAACATCAAGATCCTCAATCTGGAAAGAAGCAATGTTTGGAATGGTTGTTTGAGCAGCTTGACTGTCTGAAATGCTTGGATCAACAAGAATGCTAGTTGCTCTTCATCTAAAATTTGTCCGGATTCCTGTGCTTCAGCCAACATTGCCTTTTCCTTAAACCATGCAGCGTTCTTAGGCCTCTTTGGCTGAGTGCATTGCCTAGCTATGTGACCTTCACCTTGACAATTATAACATTTAACCACCCTTATCTGCCCTCTTGTTTTATTTCCCCCAATACTAGTAGCATTACCCTTATATCCAGTACCAGCATAACTTTGTCCTTGCCTCCCTTGAACTTGTTGCACAGTAACCCTACCGTCTTGAATAGTAGCTTGGTTTCTCGGATTAAAGAAAGTTCTAAGTTGATTGTTGGTTAAAGGGAACCTTGAAGAAGCTATAGCTGTGAGAAAAGCCATTGCCTTATTGAGACAGGCAATTGGATCATCTCCTTAATTAAACACAAGAACAACAAGACCTGAGTCTATTTGAGGGAACACAGTCAATGATTGTGTTGAAGATTGAGGTGAGTTGTAAGCAATTAGTGGAACAGATGAGGTTTAATGAGACTGATATTGTTGTGATGGTGGAACGGATAAATGACTGATTTGTGGTTGTAATAGATGAGGCGATAGATACATTGGTGAGTATGATGAAGGAGAGTGAACTTGTGGTATCATGGTATTTGTTTGTTGAGGAAACTGTATGGAATTGTATTGAGAGTGATAGTTGTTAAGTTGAGATGATGATTGATTATAGTTAGCAACAAATGCAAGAGGATCTTGGTATCTTTCACGCATCAAGCGATTTTCATTTGCATGTGCCTTATGTTTTTCGAGATTTAAGTACAATTGATCATAGTTTATAGTATGCAAATCTCTAGCCAACTTCACGTCTGTCACAAACTTGCTTCATTCTGGTGATAGACTGTTCAGAAACATTGTATTCACTTGGACTGGTCTTATTGACATGTTGATAACATTCATGTTATTGATTAGTTTAGAAATCTCCAGTAGTACCGATACAGTATTTCACCCTTCACAAATGAAAACTTATCAAACTCGTCATACAATTTACATTCCTTTTCTTGTAATGAGTATTTCGTGCCTTGCATAAGAAGCTTAACTCTATCCCATATCTCTTTGGCAACTTTATGATGATTTACAATGGCATACACATCCGGTGGAAGACCTTGAAGAACGATGTTTGTAGCTTTAAGATCACAATCAGCTTGTAGTTTCTCTGTAACCGAAAGTTCTTCATACCTCTTTGTCCTAGTAGTACCATCCTCTTCAACGACAGTAGGCCAAACAAGTGGACCATTTTGAACTGAGTTAAGAATCATTCTCCCGTTCTCCCGATTCTCTATGTGTAGTTCCATACGACTCTTCTACGATTCATACAAGGATTTTTCTAACATGGGAGGGCGGTTGTCGGCACCGACAATAAACATAAATTCTACTAAAGTTGTCATTTTGAATTGATTGATTGAATGAGAATAGATAACTTTTTGATCGATTAGTGATTAGAGGTTGTTGTGTTAAATTGATGTTTGTTTAAAGTGAATGAGACTTAAGATTACACGGGATTTTACAATTCTTTATAAAACTAAGAAAATAATTAAATACTACATGGGATTTTACAAATCACAGAAAAACTGTATAAATCCCCTAGGCAATATGGTATAAATATCCCAAGGTAAGTGATATTGAATCGCACCCAAGTGTAAATTATAAAATCACCTTAATGTAAAATGTATAAAATGCCTTAAGAAATTGGAATAAATCGCAACTGCGATTTAATACTATAGTATACAATCGCCATCTAAGCAACACAATATAAATCGCCGATTCAGGGGAAAAATAAAAACGTTTATAAATCACCGTATATAACCTACATGTATAAATTGGCCAAGAACTTAACCAGTATTAATTCGCCGTATACAACACGTTATAAATCGCAGTGATTTATAACAATTATAAATCCGCCCACGGCCGGATATAAATACATATAAATCACCGAATACAAATACGTATAAATCGCTGAATACCAAACGTATAAATCGCCAAATTCCAAAACGTATAAATCGATGTACCAGACTGTATAAATCGCCGTATTCAAAACGAAAACACCACTTTTTCAAATCACTTAAAGACATAATTTTTGACGTTTTTACTTGATTTTTCTTGTACTTCTTGCTATTCTAAGACTTGGAGAACCTTAAAACACAAACTTTATGGTTTTTAACACAAAAAAATTGAAATCAAGATTCTTGTACCAAAACTTTTTTTGAACCAAAATACACCAAAAAGATGAACTTTTTTGTGTTTTTCTAAAGATTTTATTATACAACTAACCTATACTAAGATAAACAGTGAATAAAGTTTAGAGCTTTATGGTTTTAAACCCACAAAAGATGAAGATCCTTTGTATTGGTTCGAACCAAACGCATGCCTAAACAAGTAAAAAAAATGCACACAAAACCTAGCTAAACCACCCCATGACTCTTGATAATTGTAGAAGATATGAAAGATCTAATCTCACAATCAAATGACAAAGAACTAGAGAGAAAAAGTAGAAGGATGAACAATTTAGAGAGAGAAAGGAAGAGAGAATATTAGATTAGGTGAAATGAGAAAGTGAACAACCAACACCCTCTCCATGTATGGAGAAGGTACTTATACAATGTCTAATGGCCGGCCATGGGTCTAAATGGGCTTTCCATGGACCTTAGGCCTTTATACCTTACTAAGGTTCCAAAAAGTAAATAAGACTAATGAGCTACGTATTTTAGGTGTGACCGAGACTTTTCTCGATTCCTAACAGTAGCTTGTAAGAACTCCTGAATCTCTTCTATGTACATGTAATGTGCTTCTAGCTCCTGCTCATCAGGTTCATCATCTGTATCTTGAAGCCATTCACTATGTTCTGCACTTAGCTGGATACATGTAGCCTATTTCTTACATAACAACATCTTTTCTTTGTGATACTCATAATACTTAACCCACTTAGTTGATTTGCACTGCTCAGCAAAATGCCTAAACCTTTTGCAATTGAAACATTGTATCTCAGACTGTTGAACTACCTGATTCCTTACTGTTTCCATTTTCGCATCAACTGTCACTGTCCTTTGATTTCTAAACTACCTAGTTTATTTATCATTCCCAGTTCTTGGAGAAGTATCTACATTCTTATTCCTGGTGTTTGAATTAAGTTCAGAGGTTATTTTTGGTAGTTTTGTAGATGTTTTTGAAGTGTTTTCCAATGAGTTCCAAACTTTTTTGTATCTTATTATCCCTCTGAGCGTGTTCTTCATCACTATCTTCTTTAGATGATGACTAAGATGGATGTGAAGGTACTTTAACAATCTTTTTGCCTTTGTTTTTGGTAGTAGTATATGATCTGGTTGATGTTGTCTGTCTTGATGATGGTGCATGAGTTTTGTAAGGCTTTGGTGCTTGAGGTGCTTGATAATAGTCATCTGGATAATTTTGAGTTGCAACAACAAGTGTAAGTGAATTTTCATTCCTGGCTATTCTTTTAGTTTAAATTTAATTAACTTTATTTTGGTGTTGTTTCAGAATGTCAAAGAGTTTGTGATATGAGACGGTGTCCAGATCTTGAGCTAGCTTGACGATTGTCACAAATCTTGACCATTTTGGTTGATGTTATTGTAGAAACTGAACATTCACATGCATGGTGTCAACCTTCAACTTGTTCCTTACCATTTCATACCTCATTTTATAAAACCTTGTGTTGTATAACTCAATTGATTCCCCGTCACTTAAAGTGAACTTACCGAATTCCTAAAACAACGTTGTCTTAACATATTGAATGTTGATAGACTCTACTTGTTGCAAATGTTCAATAGCAATCCACATTTCCTTTACATTAGGACAAGCATCCATAATAAAGTATATGTCATTACTAATCCCATTCAGTATCATATGAACTGCTTCTATTTCAACATCAATTAATTTTTGGTTCTCTAGACTTGTATTGGCATAAGTTTCTTCAACAATACGACCTG
>BQNB010107426.1:10000-23174 GCA_026074375.1 Tanacetum coccineum | reverse complement strand
GGTTGCCAAGTGTACAAAATGACGTGGAGAAAAGCTTTGATTGGTGGAGTGGAGTTGGGAGAAGTAGGAAAAGGAGAAAGGGAACTTGACTTTGATATCCTTTCCTGCACATTATGACACAAAAGCACACATATTTCTATCTTTTGGCATATTTTTGGCTTTTATTTGCGAAATCCTGGGTATTTTATGTATACAATTTAACACTTATCATTGATCAGATTCATATATAACCAAGACATTACAAAACATTAAATAGAAAAGACAAAGACAAAACCCTAACTATTAAACGGGCCTAAACAAGTGAGTCGGGCCTATAAGCCTTATTAACTAACACTTGTTGTCATGAAATAAATTTTGTAGATGATCTCACAAAGCTTTTGCATTACCCTGTGTGTTGACGACTTGTTCTTGGAGAGAGTCACATAGGGATCCAAGGACCACATCTTGATGAGATCATCAAGCTTGCACCACTCCGGATTAGTAGTATACGAAGAGGCTTTTTCTTCCACGTGAGATTTAAGACCGAAACTACCAGGATGGATTATGAAAAAGAAACTCTAAGGACTGTAGTTATGTTTTAAAAGGTCTAATTTAATAAGGACCATGTTGGTTATGCTATAAGGGATTAGTTTATCGGCTGAAGTGGGTGGAGGATTAGGTGGAGGAGTGTCATCACCGGCCATGATTGCCGAATTTTTGGTGGAGTTTAGAGAAAAATTAGGAGAGATTTACAAGAAGGAAGAGAAAAAATTAAGAGATATTTACTGGTTGTGATACCATGTTAGACGACTAATTGATTTCCTTGATTATTATTGATAACAAATATCTTATATATAAGATACAAAGAATCATTTTAGAATAATGACTATGGGCTTAGGCCTAATTACATGACATCCATATTAATGGGTCTAATACAAATTAAATGACTAATAGTTATACAAATATAAACGTCTTGACTTTGAATGTTGAATGTTGACTTGACTTTAAATGTTGAATGTTGAGTTAACTTGAATGATGAATGTTGACTTGACTTTGAATGTTGACTAATATTTGCTACTTGGGAACTCTTCCATCTCTCAAAAAAAATTTGCAGATATGATTAGAAGTCTAATGACTAAGTTTTTTACTTCATATTGGATTTGGCTAATAAACTAATTAAGGAATAATTTCTAGGGCCTTAATGAATGAGATATACATACATATATTAGAACTCGATAGAAAGCAATCGATGCTAAAAGTGGATATCAAAGAACTGTTTGCAAGCTGTAAATTTAGAGTTTGAAACTATGAGGACAAAGTATCGAAAGCCACTATGATTGTATGGAGGCATCATCTTAATCATCATCCTCTGATCTATGACTACAAGTCAAAAGAAAAACAAAATCTAATGCTACTTATATTCTGAAAATGAAAATTCAAAACCTTCATTAGGTGCACCATGGGCTTTATATATGGCCCATTTTCTTGTAAACACATAATTCCAACGGCCAGTATTATATGTTGGGTTAATACACTGGATTATGTTGCTCATATGATTACTTAGAATCTAAGACAGCTAGAAGGTGTGCTGAAAGTAGTCTCAAACATTACAGAAAAAACCACACATTTATGGAACCATATGAAATAGAAAAGCTGTTGAAGGAATAATATGGGCATTTGGAATAATGGGCTTAAAAAGAACGGGGCCATAAAGCCCCTGCTGCACCTAAGTTGGCCTACTGCATGCTGCACCCAATGTTTGGTTGGTAACATAAACATTTGGTCACTAAAAATACGTGATTTCAACCATCATGATTCTTGGCAACCTAGCTTGAACGCCCAACTCAGTGTCCAAGTTTTAATTCTGTCCGAAATTTATAACTTTTTTACCTTCTATTAGAACTTAATGAGCAGCAAACTCTAGTTACTAAGAAGACCCAAGTCAGTGACAGTGAGTGACTAATGTTTGGTCTCAACCCTCGCATTTAGTGACTACAACGTTTGGCAGTAGCTCGTAATTTTTTGCATATATATCCCACCTTATCGAGCACAATGCGTAGTCGTTAACAAGTCCTATCAATTATCATACTTAATTCACTAACTCATGATTATTTTAGGATTGTCAACAAAAGCTTAGTCATCGCTAACTTTAGTCATTCAATCAGTGGATGATCTGATTTGCTGGAATTGATTTGCTTTTACTTTAGTGACTGATGAGCTTTTTGTTCAGATACATGTAGGCGAGAGAATTTTGTGACTAGTTCTTAAATGTTACTATAGTGACGCGACTAATTAGTCGTCATTGTAACAAGGAAATTTCATGTAGTGAATTTCCATGAGCTCTTCAATGATATTAATTTGGGCTATCATTCAAAATGGTAATATGTTGTCAGTTCTTATCCAGTTGGAACAAAAAGAGTCTAATATTAGTAATATATAAGGCCAAAAAAGGCACTAAAGTTTCCATTAAATAGAGAAAGAAAATTGTGTACAAATATGAATTATTTGCACAAAGTGACTAGCTACAAGAAAGTTGAAGAACAAAATGCGATCCTATTGCATCAACTTGTGAACTATGAGGTTCCCTTGTGAATCATCAGTGGGTAGTTAATAGAAGTTAGTTAGTTATTCGGTTATGGTTTTGCCGAAAGGACACAATGGTTAATCTTGCAATATATAGGGGAAAAAGTCTGTATCAAAAAATTATTCAAAATTCAGTTTTTACTAGTAGATTGTAAACATATATTTCTGATTAATATAATTGAGTGATTCTAATTACATAATTTCTTCTTTTATAATTAAGGACCTGTGTGCCATACATTGGCCATATAACGCAGGGTGATGTGATAGACAGGACGGAAAGGCAGAGGAGATTCCAACGATCAAGAGAAGAGAAGGAGCGGGTTTGTGGTCGAGCGTTTGGTGTTTTGGGCTAGACATCAGGAGCGCGATCGGTCTCAAGAGATGGAGAAAGAACAAAGATAGCGGTTGCCAGAGAAGGGAAAGAGGCATCACCAAGAACCACACAAAGAAATGGGTACGGTTATGTTTAAAAAATCCATCAGAAAACCAATTCAAAGGACTATGTCGGGAACAAAAACGAAAACAACAAGTTATTTATAGAGAAGTAGCCACACCATTTTCATCTTTCAGTGCCCAGTTCTAAACAATACAAACTTTTACATTATGGGCATTAAAGGAATAAGAAGATTATAGTGGCAAGGCAGTATGGGATTTCGTAGGAAGAAACATGTACGTCAAAAGAGATGATGTGAAAAAGGATAGTTCCGCGTCACATACTTTATTTTAGGGTTACAAGAAGATTTGTAAATGCAAGTTGCGGGATGCGAAACAGCGAAAGAAATTTGGGACTCTCTAAAGTCCAGATTTATTGGGACAGAAGATGTACAACAGGCACACTCGCAACAACTTAAATCAGAATTTGAGAGACTTGTGATGAAGGAAGATGAATCAATAGATTCATTCGCCGGGAAGTTGATGAGTATTATTACAAAGGCTGACTTACATGGGGGATTAACGTTTGATGAGACAAACTAAAGTACGAAAAGTACTTAATGCAGTACCAGATAAATTTCTGCCAGTAGTAGCGACCATTGAAATGATTGTTGATTTTAAGACTGTAAAGTTGGAGGAGATTATCGGGAAACTTAAGACTTATGAAGAAAGGATTAAGTTTAGAAAAGCGAGTCAGGAAGATAATAGTGAGAAGTTGTTACTCACACGTCAAAGGAATAACAGAAATTATAAACACAACTATGGAAATGGAAGACGAGGAGGTGGTAATCAGACACGAGGAAGATGGAAGGATAGAGATGAAGGACACACCTCAGATGAGTCGGAAGGAACCGACAACAAACCGCGAAGGGAATGGTGATAAAGTGCAAATAGATTGTTTTACAAGTGTAGGGAAACTTGTGCACTATGCTTTTGAACTGTGCAACAAGAAAAAAGGAGGAAGTTGCGGCATTCTTAGTAGAGAGTGATGATGAACCGGCACTTCTAATGTGCCTAATTGACGAAAATTAGAAAGTTAGAAAGCTTGGTCGCGTGAAGGATCAAAGCAAAGCCGTGCGATGCGGAAAATAGCCTGTGAAAGGTGCAGTCAATTCAGTGAATGAATTAAAAGGAAACACGTGTGATACGATTTCAATCCGTGAAGGACCAAAATAATTATGTAAGAAAATTAAAGTGGAGGAAGTTTTTTCGTGTGATGCGAATTGTGCTGCGAAGAATTTGCTGTGTGAAAACAAATCGCGAAGAAAGAAGTATATATGTGATAGATTGATGTTCAACAAAGTAAAGAAAGGTATGTGATTTGATCAAGTTGAAGAATGAAGATGGTTAGGAAGTCATCAAAATATTTACCAAGGACTTAAAAGTTTGTACCATGCGAAAAATGCTCGGAGATCAAGATCTATGGACGATAAGCAACGATCAAGATTAGGGAGGAGATGTGAACATAATCTCGACATTGCTTTCGCTGGTACATATGTTAATAATACAGAGAAAGCCGAAGGCTTAAACATGTTAAGTAGATAGGTTTATAAACCGTCTTTCGGTTAAAGTTAGTTTTAGGTAGGTTTAAGGTAGTTATATGGTAGATATAGAAGTTAGTTAGTTAATTCGGTTATGGTTTTTCGAAAGGGACACAATGGTTCATCTTGTTTATATAGGGACAAAGTTGTAATCAAAAATAAACAAATCAGTTTTTTACGTTGTATTGTAAACATATATTCTGATTCAATATATATAATTGAGTGATTCAATTACATAAGTTCTTCTTTTATAATCAAGACCTGGGCAACAGAAAGAAAATTGTGTACAAATATGAATTATTTGCACAAAGTGACTAGCTACAAGAAAGTTGAAGAACAAAATGCGATCCTATTGCATCAACTTGTGAACTAAGAGGTTCCCTTGTGAATCATCAGTGGCTTGGTCGACGAATCGAACCTATTCTACTATCAAATCTAGTAGAGAATTTGCATATGAATATATGATCATCAATCTTGGTCATCCACTTCTTGGAATGGAAGCGGTACTGTCTTCACTGCTCTAAACTTGCCTGCATTATTCAGATGCTCATTCTCCAACCTACAGGACCATTCAAAAGGCGATATATGTACTTGTAAGCTATTGTGAAGAAATTTTTTATACTTTTAAGGTCAAACATACTATTCATTATTTTCAGAATGTTTGTTAAACTTGTGACGTTAAACTCAATGAATTGTGTTCTGTATACCTGTAAAAATTCCATTGGCCTCTTCTTATGACTTCAAGGGCTGCTAAAAATAGCCCTGTCAATCTGTAATCGATGCTCCCGAATTTGTAATGTAGGACAGTTTGTAACCAAGCTAATCTCAGAACAAGATTCAACCCCTGCAAAAATATTGCATGGAAATATTAAACAGACTTCAGATTTGTATGTGCAAACAAAACTTCAAATTTTTAATTCATATTTTTCTTTAGTTAAAATTGCTGATTTTAGAGGAACATTTCTTTACAGCAACGGTAAGCATATATACCATGGATAAGTAGTAAATGAACTTGTTACGAAGAACCAATTCGTTTCTTAACCAAGGGTTCTTGGAGTTCATTTGTAGCAAACCCCAATCCTTCACAAAGTCCCAATACAATTGATACAGAGTTGCGATACTTGACATTATCACTACTATGCATAGCCATCCCGCACTCTTTTCTTTTTCGTACGCTAATTTCGCCCCTGCTGCTAACATTGCAGATACATACTTTCCCAAGTTTAGCAAATGGCCAGTGTCACCTTCATCAAGCCATCGTCTAGCACACTACACAACAAAAAATTAAATCATCAGCATTTACGTCATAGAATAATAAATGAACAATGGTGCCCACACACACAGGCTTATATAAGTGGTTTCATTTTATCCATCAAACGGTAAAGTATCTTTCAAAAAGACATATTGTCGCCATACCTGCATAGCTCTCCAGTAATAAGGCAAAAAAGAAACAGCATAGGCAAGATCTCTGTAATTTTTCGTCTGGACGCAATATCCATAGTCTAGAGTTTTGTAACTACCGGTTATGTAGTAGCACACTACATATTCAAGGTTTCTTAGCATCGGCACCTGTTTCACCAAAATGGAATTTATGTCAAAATATTTCTTACGATTATAAAGATTTATCACCAATACAAGATTAGCAGTTCATTGTGGTTTTAGAATTACAGAATTAGAACGAGCTATATGTGTAGTTAATAGAGACATCTTTTTTTTTTGCTATAGAAGCATATATTAGATTTGCTAATCTTGTCGCCCTTTATAAATTTTATTGACTCTACTATTGACTGATGGACCATTCACAGGAAGGTATAATTTGATGCTTCTATAGATATAATAATAATAATATGATTAAAGATAGTGTTGGACCTGGCTACAAAGCTGATCAGCCATGAAGAAGTCCAGCATGACAACCTTGTAAAGAGGCGATAAAACGATGTTTCTTAGTACGCTAAGCAGACGGTAACGGCTTGACTTGTAGATGATGTTGATGGGACACACAAGCAGTATCAAAAAGGCCTATAAAATAGAAAGCATTAAACATTTGTCAGAATCTTTCAATCTATGCCACACAAAAAGTTCAAAATCATCCATAATGGTTAAAGTGGAATACGTAAGCAATTAGATTACCAATAATAGAAGGCCGGGGATTGATTCAACTTGAGAATAAGAATACCCTTTGTCCATCAGGGAAAGATGAACAAACAGAACCCCTACTACAAATGTCATCGATATGGTACAGATCAAGAACACATCTCTATACTTGAGTTCTCGCCTTGGCGATTGCTCAAAGATAAAACTATAATTTATACGGGTTTTTCTCCACATGAAAATGTTGCAGCCATATAGGAAAAAATGCAAAAACATCAAGCTGAACATGCTGCAAAACAAAGAATAGAATGTCAGTCTCATCATTAACAGTTACGTAACACGGTTTATTTCTGATCTTTTTTTTTATATTGATGTATAAGATCATTTCATACCTAAGTATAGGGTACACCGTTTCCATGTAGATTGAATTAGTTTGTTGTCTATATGTTCCAGTGATATGAGCCATGATGGCATACCCAACAAGGAGTGCAATGACACATCCTGTAAATAGCCCTATAAAAACAGTAAACAAAGATTAAACACTACTCGAAATCCGACAAATAGCAATGCTTAAAATTCATTGCTAAACAAGCTATAGCTCCGTTTTCATCAATCTAGCATAGATTTTTGTTATTAGGTGCTTAGCAACGGAAAAAAGCCGTTTTTATTAAAATATTTTCCATAAGTAGTCTTCAAATTCATAATCTTCCGTTGAAAAACTGTAAAAAGTTACAGTAGTTGGTAACATTGCGTTGCTAATTTTGTGGGTAATAGACAAATTTATCAGCGGATTTATGGTTGTTGTTATATTTACCTATGCTAATTACACATTTCTAGTAATGAAACTTTGATATAGTACTAAATGTTCAATTATCATGGAACTCTAAATCCTTAATGTATCTTTCGGCCTAGGGTGCATGCCATAACTTTTGAAATGATTTCTAACACGACACGATGGTCATATATCGTGACCATCAGACATATTAATTCCGTACGTGCTTATACAAACACTAAGATATGGTGCTGAGAAAGATCACACTTCAAAATGTTGTACTAGAAAACTATGCTGTGTTGGTTTTCCACGTACACAATGTTCAGTGGCAATCAAAAAAGCCAAGTGCCACATTGGGCAATTATGTATGTAGGGTAAAAGATAGTCAATCACCCATTAATGGGTTTGTTATATATACATGGAGATATAAAGGTGTATTTGCTCTACCAAGTCACCTTAAAAGCAGATCTATATCTTTTGACTACTAAAGTCCTTTTAAAGATTATTTTTTCAGTAGCAAATGACCCACTTTCACATATTTTTTGTAATGTTTGGCAACAAATCAATCAATTTATACAATCCTGATATACTCGATCATATATTTATTTTGGATTTTGATAAAGATATTCGGAGTGTCTTTTTTAACTCTCACATTCCAAAGGAAAAAATGTAAGACAAATAATACTATGAATTTGGATTTTGATAAGTACATACTGATTAACTAATTATTTAAAAGATAATTTGTATTTGTAAATTTTTAGGTGTCAATATCGCTACATATAGTCTTATATATCACACGGTTACAACCTCAAAACGTACTTAACATGTACATCGACCCAATTATGTTTTTTTTTTCTTCTTTCTAATTCTATTCTCTAAGGCAAATGTATGAGCATTGATATAATAAGAAAGGTACCAAGGTATATACCACATAAATGCCCACTCATGAAAAGATGATATGATTTGGAAAAGGGGTTTTCTTGTTTTTTATATATTATCATGAAATTCTTCATCTTTTGATTCTAAGTGGCCAATTATTTTTCTAGTCTATTTCATCATCATTTTATTTGTTTGCATAACTAAAGGAAACGAAGTTATGTAAAGAAACACACCTATGAAAAAGGTGACAGCATGGGACTCTTTTCGTTGAGTTGGTTTCAAATATTTCATTGCCTTCCTTCGATCATCGCCAGCGAATTGTTTCACGAAAATATCCTCGACTTCATCTGCCAACTTTACGATCTGTTTTACATGCAACTCATTCAGATGGAAATACGATAAAATGAATGAAACCGGTATATTCTAAATACAAAGGCACTACATTATGTCTGAACTTATTTCAGTATATCAGATATCCAGTACTCGATTGCAATTATATTTGATACAGATATTCTTTAACATGATCATTTGGCTATCTCATTACGCACTAGTACTAAATTTACAAAAATTAATAATCATCTTTTTTTTGAATTTACCTTGTTGGAACTGTTGAAGTAGGAGCTTTCGACAACTTTAAGGTAAATGGGAAGAACTTGTTTGTTTGTAACCTGAAAAAGAAAAGGCAAGACAAGATAAGGTGGCTAATCTAGTCTGCTTATGATTTAAAATGTCCTGAAAACAGGAACAGAAAAATAAATAAGATCTTGCCAATCAACTTGGATATTATGCCCACATCATGTACTTACTTTGTCTAATTTCTTTAAAATCTTTGCAAACGCGAGCATGTTCAAATTCCTGCAAATAATTTATCGACGATTAGTTCTTAAATCTATGAATACTATATTGCTTACAATGAAAGAATATTCTATCAATGTGATAATGTTGGGTAGGCAAGAATGGATTCATAATGCAAACGGTCAAGTGTTCGATTATTATCGTTACCATTTTCTTAGACTAGGAAAGGGTACTAAATAGAGGACGGTATAAAAACAGCAATTGAAGACGCTAGATACCTCAAGAATGTTTAATGAAGTGACATGAAGCAAAACTAGAATAATACCTGTAAGTTTTGAGATAGCCCAATCCTTTGAAGAGCTCAATGAGAGCACCCCTAATCATTTTTTCAGCATGATGGAGCTTTGTTTTATTAATATGAAGCTTTTTTCCTTGAGCATTATGTTTTTTGGACGATTGATTGATCAAATCTTCCCAAAGAAGATAAGAAAACGTGCGTGTTGGGTTGGTCAATGGAATGCGAATTTTCAAGTTTTTTCCAGGGCAATGACTAATACAAGCAGAGAGTTTCCGTTCATCCGTCTTTTTTGGAAGAATTCCCGCTTCCATAAGTTCTTCTGATCTTGGTAAGTCATCAACTTGCATAGCATTATGATCAAGATCTTCTTCTATGTTCTCCTCGTCCTGAAAATCTTGTTCTGTAATGTCCCTATTGGATTCTTCATCTGTTTCCATTTAAAAGAAAGAGAAAAAAAGATAACTGCTTTAGTGAACAAATTTAGGAAGTAAAAAGTGGGATTTATATTCCTAGATATTTTTTCCTTTTAATCAAGTTTATTTATACCACAATGACTACTTTACGATTTTGATTTCGTACCACATGAAATGGTGGCCGATATGGAGTCTACATCCTTGGAGTCATGGTGGGATGAACTAGCTTTATTTTTGTTCTGTTTTTTTAGTGCAGTTTTGAGCTCGAGCAGAATATGCAATTGTTTCTCAAGACACTCCCCTCTATCGAGGAACTCTTTTTCTTTCTTTCTGTAAAACTCGTTCACTTTGTTAAGCTGAAGATCCAAAAGGGCAAAAAATTCCCTAGCAGCTTCAGAATGATCAAATTGCTCTAATAATTCTGTTTCGTATAGAACTCTCCTGCTAGCCGTCGATGCAAGCTTACTGTGAACCTGATACCACATAAGCCAAACCACATTAGGAAAGTCATACATATATAAACACCATGAAGCCAGCCTTTAGGCTCATGTGGTACACCAGCCCAAACACAGGGGACCCTGTGATGGGATCAAGATACATAGTTCAAAGTTTAACGAATAAAAACAGATGGAAAGAGATTTGTGTACATGAATGACTTCACGATCTTGTTGGTTTCCAAATAAGGATAGTTTCTGAATAGAGGAGAAGAGGGTGTTCCTAAACGAGCTTTTTTGTTTTGGTTTTGATGAAGAAATGGATTCACAATGAATTTTCTTAATGTCTTTCTTGAGTTGCCAATAATCGACAAAGGCGTCTTTCCATTCGGGAACTAGCTGACCCTCAAACTGCTTTGTGAACTTCACCATTCTTGTTTTTAAAACTTAACTCAGTTAGTACTTTTGTTTAAGCACTTGTAAGTTAAGTTGAGATGAGAGTGTCTAATAGAAGTGTATGATCACATTATTTATGGACACTTGAAAATGGTGTAATGAAAAAGGGTAACTTTGAATGATGTGGCTAGTACTGATTCTCAGGTGCAGCACATTCTAAAATATCCTGTGTCTTTTTTTCTTTTTATCCTATGCTGCCTTCCACTTGGAATTAGGGTCTATGTTTATGGTGGATGTTCACCGGAAATTAATTCGCAATATTTAAGTATGATGCGTCGATAATTCGCCAAGATGCCTATAAAAGTTCGAATTCCATGGAAGAATGTGTGGAGTACATGGTAACGAACTCTGATGCCCCTTCGGTCGATCTGGCTCTAAGCAAATGGACCTATTCAGCAATACTGTTGATGAACATAATCCTTCATAATGTCCATGTTCTCGAATAAAATTAATAGGTGTAAGACCTCAAGTTTTCAATCTATAGTTTTACATCCAATAAAATAAGTTACTCAGCTCTAAGGGTGAGCATCGTTCGGTTTGGTTTGGTTTTTGTATAAAACCGAAACCGAACCTAAAAATTTCGGTTTTTGATTTTTAGAAACCATTCGGTTTCGGTTTTGTGTCGGTTTGGTTTTTCGGTTGTCGATTCTTCGGTTTTGTGTCGGTTTGCTTTTGCAAAGTCGATTTGGAATATACCATAAACCAACACCTTCAAAGCTTTAAAGAAACAATCCAAATAAGAAAAATCAAAGACACAACAATGATAATAAGAAACAAATGACCATATAAAACTCTTAAAAATTTATTTATGTGTTATAAAGCAACACAATAACAACGATAAAAACCTAATAAACATAAAAAAAACTCATAGAAAAGAACTTATTATGTGTCATAAATGGCATGTACAAGAAGTATATGAAACAAAGAGTTGTTACTCGAAATGATATAGTTAATCTAGCGGAGCATATTCATCGTCTCTTAGCTTCGATCACAACTTATTTTTGTTCCCATGTTTATAAAGATCGATTCGGTTTCTATCGGTTTTATTTTAATGCTAAAACCAAACCGAACCAAAAACTTCGGTTTTTCCAAAATCTGAAAACCGAACCATCGGTTTTTCAATCGGTTTCGGTTTTTTAGGTTTCGGTTCTTCGGTTTATGTTCGGTTTTTCGGTTTCATGCACACCCCTACTCAGCTCTATGATAAAATCTAGGGCACTATTACCATTTCTATACATATGTATTGTTGATCAAATTTAGCGAAAAATTAGCAACCAAAGTTGAGCTTATCGTGACCTTTTAAAATCAATCGAGTGTGTGATTTGTTACGTTGACTAAATGAGCAAAAAAAGCAAGTCCATTTAGCTTGAAGGTAGGGCAAATAAGCAAAACCGACGTCTAATTTTATATGTGACATCAATTCATCATAGAGTCTTTTAAACTTTTGAGGTACGTAAGGCCTTCCATGGAATCAATTTGTTTCTTTATAAAATATAAACTGAGCCAAATGGCCCACTATGATGGCATGGATCACTATGTTTGATAAAATGAATCAACAACATTTGCATTGTTATAGTTTCTACTTATAATCATCTTTAGATGATGTTTTGATCTTTTAATATGTCCCGCAACATCAAATATATTACGGGAAAAGTGTCACTAATCAGTTGAGTCTTAAAACTCTCACGGAGATCCTATGGTGTTAGGGGGAGATGTCTAGGGGGAAAGCTAAGGTGGCATGGAAACATATTTGCAAGCCTAAGAAGGAAGGTGGCCTTGGTATCAAAAATCTAAGTGACTGGAATGAGGTCTTAATGGCTAAGCATTTGTGAAATGTGGCTAGTAACAAAGAATCTCGCTCAAATGAGTAAATGTTGTAAGGTTAAAAGGTAGAAGTGTATGGGATGTAAAATGTGACAACAATTGTGGGTGGAAACAAATCCTTTCATTGAGAGACAGAATGAAAGAGCATTTAAAGTATAAAGTTAGTGATGGGGCATTCATTTTTATGTGGCATGATAAATGGTGGAATGAGGGTGTTAAACAATGTTATTACAAATGATGAGATCACTCGAGCAAACATTGATTGGAACTCAAAGCTGAAATATATGATTCAAGAAGGACAATGAAAATGGCCTAATGAATGGTACAATTCATACCCCATTCTTAATTCTATTCAAGTTCATGCTCTCAATAATTATCTTAAAGATGAAATTGAGTGGATTACAAGTGATGGCAAAAGGGTTAAATTATCTGTCAATAGAGCTTGGAAGTATTGAAAAACTAGTAATACTATTGTGCTCTGGAGTGACATTTTTTGGTTCTCACACTACACTCCCAAACACTCATTTATTTTGTGGATGGCTATTTTTGGTAGACTGGATACTCAAGACAAGATTATGAGATGGCATAATGGGAATCCATTGACTTTCACTCCATGTGAAGAGTGTTCTGATTCACATGAGCACTTATCATTTGAGTGTTCATTTTCATTAAAAGTT
>BQNB010107426.1:0-5000 GCA_026074375.1 Tanacetum coccineum | reverse complement strand
AGAAGCACATAAAAATATAAGCCACCCCAAACACCACCTTAGAAGTCGATGGTTGCGATTGTTAAAGTAAGTGCGTATCTGCTTAGATTTAGACTATTTAAGCAGTTTTGAATGTGCGAATAAAATAAAACAGTTCAGATACGCAGGTTTTTGAAACGGAAGAGTTATGCACCAACGGCCATCTATAAGCCATTTTCAAATGTTCGTACACGTTGACAATAGTTCCAGTAACCACTTTATTGTATATATGTTTTTTACTTGGGGATTAAACGCGTGCGATCTGAAAAGTTGTGTGGATTTCTGTAGGCAAAACTAGCTTGATGATGAGATATACAATCAATTGGTTGAGACGCCTAAGGAACAAGGCTATGATGTCACCAAAATTAAGAATACGACATACACAAACCCACCACCTGTGAGATCGAAGATGCATCTGCACGCACCAAGGATGTGTGGTTTTCAATTCACTATGTTTGAACTTTTTTATAGTGCTTTGGCTTATGCTAATCTATTTGTGCAAGACTGCAAGTTCCATTCTTGGTAATGGAAATGTTGGTTGAATGACTACTTATTTACATATATATGTACATTGATTAGTTTGAACTTGAATATAAAGAGTTGTAGAAAGATAAACACTTCATGTTATAACCAGTTATCTACCTGTGACTGCCTTTGTTTTTCCTCAATTACAAGGCAATTGTCCTTGCGCTTCGCAGCGGAAAGCAGGTTAAAAACCTTGTTTTAACAAATTTAAAGACGGCCCTAATAGTATAAATGTGTTTTGTTCTATAGTGTTTTTAACAGCACATGAAAATACTGTAATATTTGAAAGTTAAGGAGTTTAACAATGATAAAAAAGACAAACAAGTATGTACAACTAAGAGCACCAGGTGTCATAACACAATAACACCATTTTTTGGGTGCCACGTCAACTTTAACACCATAACATCAACAATAAAAAAACCCAGGTAACCATAACATCACTTTTTGGGACCCACTATTTTTATTTTTTTTCCTCAATTTAAAAACTAAATAAATTCATTTCATTCATTAAAAATAAAAATTACAATACTAAATAATAAAAAAATACACTCTTAAAGAAAAAAAAAGTTACAGAATTTAAAAAAAATACATTAGAAATTAATAAAAAAAACTAATCGTCTAAGTCGTCGTTTTGGTTGTTCGAATCCCTCGGCATTTGGGCGCGTAACTTGTCTTTGATTTGTTTTTTTTGCAAGTTGATCCAATACGCGTCGTCGGGAGACAAATCCTTCATGCTTAGGGCGAGAAATCACAACTCTTTCAAACGCGTAATCGTCCGGTCTTTATCTTTCGACGCCTCAAACGCTTGTTCGGCGGCTTCCCGTTTGAGACGAAGCTCGTTAGTCATAAACTCGCCGAATTGGGACGACGAGTTACTCCCCCGGTGCTCGCCGATGTGTGGAATCTGGTTTTTTTCCGGGGCGTTGTTTACCGGGGGGAGGAGGTCTTGTATCGGGATCGAATAGCTCGTCGGTGTTAACCGCGAAAATGTGTTCGTCGGGAACATTTTTGTCTTCGGTTAAATCAACCGGTGCGGGATCGGGTGCATCCCATTTTGCGTATTTTCACAAAACCGCCCATGCTTTTTCGTGATTAAACGAGCTATTTTTATTCTCTTCTTGATAAATTCCCTGAGCCCGTTTCATCAAATCAACCTCGTTCTCACCACCTTTTTTCAACCGAATGCACCGTTTGTTTGCGTTGAACTTTTGGCAATGATGGTTCAACGTACTCCATTTGCTTGACAACATATCCTTGGTACATTTTTGAAATTTTTTCCGATTGAATTCATTCAAAACCCGAAACCATAACGTGTCCCTCGGTTGTGAACGCCCAACGTTACGATCCTCGAAAACCGGAACGAAACATTCGGCAAGTAGCGTTTCCTCGTCCGATGTCCAACATAAAGTAACGTCGCCAATCGGTTCGGATGATTTTTCTTTTTTAGCCGTGCGTTTCATTCGGCCTTTTTTAGGTTGGGATTCGGTTTGTGAAAGTGAGTTTGAAGATTGGCTTTATTGTTGGGGCATTTCAAATTGTGGTGGGTTTTGTTGTCGGTTTTGGAAATCTTGTTGAAATGCCACAAAAGCGGCTTGTTGAGATTCAAAAAAAGTTTGTTGCTCGGGAGTCATCGGAGCTTGGCTAGAAAACCCGGGGAATTGAGAATTCTACGTAGACCCGGCACCCGTCGTTCCGAAATTAAGGAGGTTCCAAATCAAGCCATCCATGGGAATGTCGGATATTTTTTTTGTGAAAAGATTGAGGATGAATGTGTATTAAAGATTGAGGATGAATTGGAGGTTGTGTGAAAAAATGTATATAAAATGGGGATATATATAGTGGGTAAATTCTTTTAAAAAAAATAATTTTTTTAACAAAACTAGCCATTGCCTTTTTTAAAAATAATAAAAAAAAAATTAATTCAAAAACTAGCCGTTGGCTAGTATATTTTCAATTTTTTTTATTAAAACTAGCCATTTAGGTTTTTTTTTTTTAAAAAATACTTTTTTTTAATATGGAAGCAGCGTTGCTACGTTTTGATGTCAATGTGGAGAGGCACGCCTTGACCAACGGCGAAACGCCGGTGTAATAACGCCGACAACGGTGTTGGTTTGGCACCCAACGCCGTTACCATACCGGAGCCTCTAATAGTCTACATAGCAACGTGGTCGGCTCGTACTGTGAACAACTATATCAATTTTCAAGTGTGACTCATACAAGTGTTGGAGCCAGGCCAAGAGGTCAAACTTTGATAATTTTTAAAAATCATATTATAAACGAAGTTTGTCACCCGCGTGCTGCTGCGGAGCGCGCAAGATTATTTTTGCGATAACGCCAACTACTATTTTTTAGCGATTGAGACTCACTTTGCAACGAACTGACAACCCTGAAGACTATTTTCGTAAACATTATAAAATATATATTAAACTTTAACATTTTTTATAAAATCGTACGCATGTCAGAAACATTGCAATATTGGACTCGTTTTGTTCGCAATTCGACGATCTTTTCAGCGATATTTTTTTTCTGAATGAAGCGATAGATATGCACTTCGTAATTGACGAATAAAGTTTGTTTTATTGAAAAGTCGTAAAAAGGTGAAAGTTAAGAGTGCGTTTTAAAAATTGAATTTTAAAAAATATGAAGAAAAAAACGTAAATAGGTTAAAGTTCAGAGTGCGTTTTGGAAATTCGGTTTTTTAAATATGTATATTAAACTTCAACAATTTTTATAAAATCGTACGCATGTCAGAAGCGATATTGGCCTCGTTTTGTTCGCAATTCGACGATCTTTTCAATGACCTATTTTTTATGAATGAATCGGTAGATATAAGCTCCATATATTGATAATACAGTTTGTTATATAAAAAAGTCGTAAATAAGTTAAAGTTCAGGATGCGTTTTGAAAATATCTAAAAAAAGAGTTAATTGCATAAATGGTCCCTGTGGTCGTCCGGATTTAACGAAAATAATCCCTCAAACTTTTTTTTAACGAAAATGGTCCCCATGGTTGTGAAACATAACGGGTTTGGTCCCTGTGGTAAGAGGATTCATAACGGTTTCGTTGAGAGTCGTGCGTGGGCAAGTTTTTTATTCCAACGAATGAGGCACTGTGTACTGCTGTTTTATATAATTATATAATTTGGTTCATTAAGATTTAAGGAGGTAAATTGCAAAAATAACAAGATATTTTATAATTTTTACCATATAATTTCTTTCGTTTGGAGACACTTATACGTACTAAGGGTGTTCACGGGGTGGTTCCATTCGGTTAGTTGTAAGATTTTAACTATTCATCGCGGGGCGGGTAATTGATTTTACTATCCGAAACCGAATCGTCTTAGACGGGTAACCGGACATTCGGGTACCCGAAGTGAGCGGTTACCCGCGGTTCGAGTCACGGTTAACAATTTTAGACATTTAACCATATAAACAATAAAATGGTCTAGATCGTAAAATGTTATTTTAGTAAAATGAAATGACATTGAATAGATAAAAGCCAAATAAAAATTATTCGTTACAATAATTGCATTCAAATATTTATACATAATATATTAACTGAAAATAATTATTCGACGTCTATTGATTACGATCACATTAATCAATTTTCACGCTTAGATGTTTAAAAATGTTTACTTTAGGAATAAAAAAGTCGTTATACAATAAAAGTAGTGCATAATTTAATTAATACTTGTACAATTATTTAAATATTTGGTTGATAAACTTTCATGTATATTATGCACGGTTCGGTTCGGTTAACCGCGGATATCTAGAAATAAAAACCGACACCGAACCGTGATAGGCGGGTTTTTTCGGTTTTGTTTTTTTTCTGTTTCGATTTCTTCGGTTTCGGTTTTTTCGGTTTCGGATTAAACGGTTCGGCTCAATTCGTCGGTTTCTCGGATTTTTTGAACACCCCTAATACATACCGAAGTAATTGAATTATGATAATATGATGTATCCGAAAATGTATTAAAAGTTTTATCTAGAAAATATGGAATAAAAACAAGACTACAAAATTAGGGGGTGTTTGATAGCCTCTTATTGGGCTTTATCCTGAATCGGTCAGCGGGAGTGACCGTTTGATAAACTATTTTCCTTTTCTTAGTCGTTCCACTAAGGCTTGAATTGGTCAGTGTTAAAGACACGCAAAATGGTTAAGCATCACAAAATTACATAAATGCCATCTTCAAGAGTATCTTTTATATATATTTTTTTAACAACACTTTATTAAAAAACTAGCAAGAAGCTAGAGAAATTACAAAGTTACAAGATGAGGATTTTTTAGCCAATAAACCCAACTAAACGACACATTACATCTAAACCGACCCCAATAAAAAGAATACGACACAACATCATCAAAAATGTCCGTCTTAGAAGGAGAAACCACACCAAAGACACACTTATTACGATATGCCCAAATTAGCCACCACAACCCAAAACGCACCCCTTCTAACA
>BQNB010107425.1:0-23175 GCA_026074375.1 Tanacetum coccineum | reverse complement strand
CAATTTAATACCCAATGAGTGATTTTCCTGACTCAATCAATATACTAATTGAGTCTGGGTATGTGGCTACATCCCTTCGCACTTTGTCGATATTATTAGAAAGTACCACGCATGGATATATTAACCTTATAATACTTTCATCCTTTCTTGTTCTTCATGAATGATTTACTTTCCTTTGGTGTCTTACAGACACGCGTCGTACGGCCGTACTAAACCATAAATCATCTCACACAAAGGGCCCGAAAAAAAACCCTTCTCTTATATTTGTTTCAACAATGAGCTGCAAATTGCCCTTTTGGCCTATCGATCATGCTCCCTCGCGTCCTACTAAACCTGACGTTAGCACACGACGTTACGCTTTTACACAGTAATTGGAAACTAAGTATAAATCCATTGAAAATCAAATTCAGATGACCTAATTCCTCAGGTCACTGGGATAGTACATCACGGTCGGATTACGCCATTAACTTTGATCCACGTGGTCATCTCTCGATCATGTCACCGTCCAACGTTTGTATTCTTACAAAATGTCTATGAAACACAAACCTTGTCTCACACTAGTTGAATTCATTGTCTTGATATCTTACCTGACAACCAGCTAAGGACCCGTTTAGAATAAAATGTCTTTTATTCATGGATTCTAAAGTACGCCAAGTAGGGGCTTGTAGTAATGTCCTATCCAGTTGCATGAGCCCACAACATTACATCCAATTTTGGGAACCCTGGAACCTCACATCAAAATATTATTATCTTAACTGCTAATGAATGAAAGTGAGTTTTGGTGCAAGCAATTTAGTATTATTGGATGATAGACTTAGCTAAAATCGCGACCTACTCAACTTATCATTCAATGATGCACTTCATTTTACACCTTTGCTTAGTAAAATGAAATTTACTTTTTGACAATTAAGAGAATAATGACTCCTTATAACTGACTATAAAGACACCTAGTCCCTGAGAAAAATTGACCAGATACAATGCCCCTTTAAACCGCAATGTAGTCGCACGTGTCTCTAATTAGAGACTATCAGGATCCAAAATCTTTTTAAGTCTTATTCTTTCTAACTTCCATACAACAACTCAAGATAACACAATCCCGAATGGCCAAACGTATATTTCAACTTTAGGCAATGTTTGTCCATTAAATCTTGATATCCTCCCACATAATATTAGTAATATTAACCATCTCTCAATATATCAAGTCGATCTTATAATTCTTTCATGCTTTGTACTCTGTAGGTAAAGCGATCAGAATTAATTTCCCGCGTTCTCGCTTGTGTCGTTCAACTTTGATCGAACTAACCCATCTCATGTCCCTAGAAGACATGTGGCGTGGACACATAATTTGATATTTTTTTAACATGTGTTAACTTTTGTTTTACTAGTTCACCTTGTAAAGCACTTGTTCTAGCTTTACTTGAACAATTCAAAACATCTATGAGATTTTACTCATAATCTACAAACTCATAGCCCATGAGTTTGACTTACATATCAAAATATTATTCAGGTAGAATATGAATCTTTAACACTGAATCTCTAGATTTATAGAAATACCATCACAGTGAAGGTATTCCTTTTTATAAAAAATATTACTCTTTAAAAAACTTAGAATATTTAAGGTATAGCAGTGGGGCTTACGCCTTTATGTCCATCAAGACTCAAGGTTAGCAGACTAAAGATTGTAGGGTTCCCGTGGTATCCTGTATGGTTATGACCATAACTCAGCAAGAAAATGAAATACATAAAGCATGCAGACCAAAGACCTTAATAGTAATATTTGCCGTACATAATGATATACCTAATCTAACATGTATAATTGTGGTTAGAAGTATTTACTTGTACATACTGCTAGCGTAATTGACATCTTTGACTTCACCAATGTTAGTGATGCCTTTAAAATGGCTAAGAGTTCATTTGTGTGATTTCTTGCGTGTTATGTGTAATATATGTGTGCTAAGTGGTTTGAATAGGTGCATGATATCATTTTGAGATGTATGATCATCTTATTTTGGGTGTGTTTGTGTTTGGTGATGAGTATTCCATTTGTTCACGTATAGTGATAATGAAAATATTGCTATTGCAGAGGTACAATATCAACTCAATATTGGATGATTTTGTGTTTAAGCGTATTATGATAAATGTATCATGGGGGAATTAAGATGAAGTGAGTGATATTTTGGATATTTATAGTAAAACTTTCTAAAAAATGAGAAAGTAAAATTTGAAATGCAAGTTTATTTTTAGAAACTTAGTAAGTAGCGGTTTATGTAAAAATGTTTACCAAATTCAAGCTTAGGTTTTTAATTGAAAGAAATTATTAACTTAATAATAAATGAAATATATATATATATATATATATATAGAAAATTAAATATATATAAAAAATAATATATATTATATATATATATATATATATAATATATGTATATATACATATATATATATTAGAAACAGCCCAATAAAGAAAAAGAAAAGAAAAGAATTTTTGGGCCTTATCTTAGGATTTTACTATGATTAGATTCAGTTAGTTAGATAAAAGGGATCCATAGCTTAAAAAATACTCATTCAGCCCCATAACCCTTTTGAGTCGACAGTCCATCCCTAAAAGAACAATGAGACTCGAATTTTATCCAAGTTTTGCAGGGTTTGTGTGTTAGGTAGCTAGTAATCAAGAGTTATGTATCCTTAACTAGTTTAATTCTTTTGCATTCAGTAACATGTAATGTGATGGATCTTATGGTTTATAAAAAATTCAGTAAGTAAAAAGAGTTTTATGATCAAATTTGTGGTTTAGGGATAATTTTAGAAGCATGATTATGCAAACAGTGGCGTTTTGATTGTGGATATTAGATCTTGATTTAAGGTTTGCAGAATTATGGTTTGGTGTTAAGAGATGATATCTCCATGAAGGAAACGATTTTTAGGTGTATTCCTGTGTCTAAACATTATCCCAAGGAATACTTATTTTCCAAAAAACTTGGCCTCAAGTCGTTTTAGTTCTGGAAGTTGGTTAAATGTTGGTTACAAGAAAAGTTGTCAAAATAGTAAATGTGGGTCTGAATTAGGTCATGTTTGGGAGGGTAAAACCCTAACTTAAAAGTGGAATTAAGGTTAGCCAATCAACAATGATTAAGTTCAATATGTATATAAAGAAACCCTAAAATATTAGCCTCTGGTTGTGTGTCTAAGTATGGTAACGAGGGCCATACATTTTAGTGTGCAATCAGATCCGAATTAGGACAGTTTTAAAGTTTGATTTTGTTTGGGATAGTTGCACATGTAATGAGTACTTGGGAATCACAAGGTAGTTAATAAACTCATAAATAAACTTAGGTGATTTTTGGTATAATTTATGAAGGTCAGCAAGTAAGGTTTTTAAGTTAGTAAAGATACACTAAAATTATGCATTTCTGAATAAATTATAGTTAACTAGTGTAATGTGTTAATGAGCTGGTTAAGGTTGGGCATGGTGTCAGGGTAACCCATGATGGTTAAACAAACCCTTAGACATCCATCATATGTGTGTTACATGGACTAGAGCTTTTAGCTTGGTCGCATGTAACCGTTTTTATTTGTTTGTATAGTTGCGTGATAGGAATTGGAAGCTGCGTTTTAAGCATTCAGGTGAGTTACATAGTCCCACTTTTTACTGTATTTTAAACTTGGGATGGAAATGATGCAAGTGTTGAAATGAGTTTTAAATTTCTGTGATTATGTGTTTGTGTAAATGCATAGACTATTATGTGACTGATATGCGTTATGTGCTACATGTTATGTGATGAGATATTGATGTGTAGACTAAGTTAAGAGGGTTACTTGCGGGTATCCATGACCTGTTTAGTAGAAGGGATTGTTGCATAGTCAGGTAGATTACTTGCGGGTATCCATGGCCTGAGCTAGAGGGAAAGAGATTTAGTTATGTGATGTAATATTGAGATGTTTCCTAGTCAGGAGGGTTACTTGCGGGTATCTCCGGCCCTAAGCTAGGGGAAAAAAGATTTGGATTGAATCCAAGAAGCGAATTTAGTCGTCTCTTGGTGTTGATTAATTGTATTTGGATTGAATGCATGTAGCTTGTATTTAGTAAAGCATAATTGTCATGCGAAAGTATTGTTTTATAATCATAATAATTCGGTTATGATTTTGAAATAAAGAAGAATATGTGTGTTCTGAAAACCTTTGATTTCTTACCAACCATGTGTTGACGTATAAGCATCATTTTCAGGTGTTTCATGTGCGGGATGAGATTAAAGATAGAAAAATGGCTAGATGACTGTATGAAACTAAAGAAGTTTTAGTTATCCAGATATTGTTATTTGTTTTGGATAATGAATTTTATTTTTTTTGCTCTTAAGGATGTTTGAATGTTTGCAAGTCATGACGTTGACGAAGTACGACCTTCATTTTCAATGTTCAACGTGCTTTGGATTTTGTTGATGTGTTTGGTATTTTCATGACACTGCGTGTCTATACCTTGTATTTTATGCATGTTTAGTTTCTCTATATAGACGTCAATGTGTTGTGATGATTCCCTTTCTGTACGCATCCTCGCAGTACCGTCCCGTTGTTGGCGGGGTGTAACACTTTAAGCTCCTTTAAACTTCATTGCTGCACAAAACCCTAGTGAAATACAAAGTGTTGATCATTTAATGAAATCAAAGAGAGATCTCAAGAGCGTTACCCCTTAGGGATTGTTAGGAATAAAAAAGTGACGATCTTATTGAGTTAAGAGTCTTGTAATAAATAGTGAGATTATAATGTGTAATAGGTTAGGTGAAAGGCTCGTGACTAAAATGTTGTCACGAGACCCGGCTAAATAGCCAAAGGCTAAAAGCCAAGAGCTAAGAGCTCTCTTTGTAAATGGGTATAAATACCCCTCCCACCTCACTTGTTGAGGTGATGCTTCTAATCCAATTCTCTCATTTCCTCTCTTTTCTTTCTCTCTTTACTCTTCCCTCTCTCTACCTAATTTCTCTCTCTACTCTTTCTCTCTATAACAAACACATACAAACACCTAAACATATACTATATTGCTTATTCGATCCTAAAATCAAGACCTAACAAGTGGTATCAGAGCTGCAAAGGCGATTGGTGGTGTTTACGTGAGCTTATTCTAATCAGCTTATTTTTACGAGCTTACAGCTTATTTTGAAAGCGTTTTTCGATAAGTTTTAGCTTATTTCGAGTGCTTATTTTGTTGTTTTGTGTCGTTTTCTGGTCTGTCTAAAAACTACTTTTCAAACTGCTTATTTTAATAGTTTTTGAGCTTATTCAGTCGACTTATTAGGTTTTCAGTTGCGTATTTCGTTTCTTATTAAGGTCATAAAGCTTTTATAAGTGCTTAACTGCTTATTTGTTGGTCAAATCTGGTCAAAATCTCTTTTCAAGTCAAATAAGTAGTCAACAGCTTATTCAGGTCATATAAGTGCTTATAAGGTCTTAACAAACAAATTTATGTTCAAACTGATTTCTGTCTGGTCAAAACTGCTTATTGTTTGGTCAAACTACTTATATATGGTCAAACAGCTTTTCAGGTGATATTTGTGCTTATCTGCTTTAAAATTTGCTTATTTTCAAAGATCTGAAAGTGACTTTCGGAAACTACTTTTGAGCTTTCTTATTTTTGAAAATATGAAAGTTTGACTTTTCGGTCAACGGTCAAACAACACGGTTTCTGGTCCACGCGTTTTAAAAAACGTGGTTTCGTAAAAAGTTGGGTTACGAAAGCTGCTTCTTTTCTCAGATCTGCAAGATTTATGAAAGTTCTGGTTTTACAAGACCAAATCACACAGCAAGAGTTAATCATCACATATCTTAACCAACCAAAAATGTTACGAAAGCTACATTAAAGTTTTACGAAACTGAAACCAATCGTTACGAAAGCTCGTTACAAAACCTAAACTGAAATGAAAAGAAGATAACAACAGTTTCATAACATCAAACAAACAAGATCTAAGATTATATCTCTTTGTGTGTATAACATTTTATTGAACTTTAAAAAGATCAAAACACCAAAAAGATAAGTCATCACAGATCTAAATCAAGGTTACGAAACCTGTTGTCACTTTTTGTCATACGAAACCGAAACCATTTGTTACGAAACCAGAAAAAGAAAAAGAACAAGAAAGACTGAACAAGACTTAACATAAGATCTCAGTGTTTCTCTTTTAATCTCAACCGTGTTTTGTTTCAACAACATATTAAGAGAAACCGCATCACAGATCTTGACTTCAACATGACTGATACGAAACCAACCTCAACATAAGTGATACGAAACCAAATCTTTTCTGAAACCAAAAGATGAAGAGGACTTAAACAGATCATAAAAAGATAAAAAAAAAACAACAATGTTTAAAATATCTTAGTTTTGTTTAACCATTAAGCATAACTCGTCAAGATTTGGTATATTAAACATAACTAATCACTGATCTTGAATAAAACAAGCATGCATATAAAATCTAACAACAATCGATACCCTTCATCACTCAATAACAACTTCGACTCTATCTAAATTCTCATCTCCACATTGTCTCAACAAAGTCTACACTAACTTCATCAAGAAAAACAAAATCAAAAACAGAAAATAACAAGATCTCATATTTTTGCACACCTCCATTTGATTAAATACAAATCTTTAAGATTTTGGGTGAATGAACCACCACATCATTGATCAAATTTATGAAGAATAAACCTTCTTTTGTTATACGAAAATTAGAAAGAAAAACGAGAATAAAGTGTTCAAATCTTTCTTTTGTTTCGATCTAAACGTGAACAAGAATAAATCTTTGAGGCATAAGCTTCTTGTAAAATTTTGAAATCATAAAAGAAAGATACGAACAAGATTGTTCAAGTCTCATCCTTTGTTTCGATTCATTAACGAAAGAAAAAACGGAGAGTCTAAAGAAAATAATTGTTGGGATTCTGAAGCTTCTACAAGTTAATACTGCTGGCTCAAGATTAATACTGCTAGTGAGAACTTAATGCAGTAATGAAGATTGAGAAATAAGTCTAAAGTCTTTAGTACTGCTATAGCTTTGTAGTAGTACAGGCCAGTACAATGTTAGTACTTAAGCCAAGTAATAGTTAGTATTGTTAGTTTAGGTATTAGTAACAGCTAGTATATTGTCTTATTACTGACTGCTTATGAGATATGCATTGGATTAAATTAGGAAAAGATTATGGCATTATCTCTTAACGCGTTTTTGTAAAGCCATTAGGGTTCAATTCATTAGACTATAGAAATTAACCCTGGCATAGTTATTAGATATAGATCTACACCAGATCAATAGAGATCATTAACAATCATACAGTTTTTGTAATCTGTAACCTAGGCATATTCAAGTTATAATAAACTTGGATTTCAAAGAAAAACGACTTGTTTCCCTTGATAAGTCAAAAATTGAGTGCTATAACTGTCACAGAAAAGGGCACTTTGCTAGGGAATGCAGATCTGGAAGGAATCAAGGGAGAAGATCTTATGGTGACAATGGCAGGAGCAATGCACCAACAAATGAATCTTCATCACAGGCACTGGTGGCTCAAGATGGTCTAGGAGGCTATGACTGGAGTAATGATTTTGAAGTAGAACCAGTCAACTATGCTTTAATGGCAATCTCTTCTTTAAGCTCATCAAGTTCTTCTGACAAAGAGGTACAAAACTATTCTAAACAATGTCTTGAATCTTTTAAAATTCTTCAAAAGAACTTTGATAGTGAAAGAGAAAAACATAGCAGAGCCAGACTAGAAATTCAGGGTTATGAGTTAGCTTTAGAATCTCTAGAATCTAGAATTCTTGGACATGAAAAGAATGAACTGGCTTGGGGTGAAAAATATGAGTTTCAAAACTATGAGCTTAAATGCAGAGAAATAAAAATTAACAACCTTAACCTGGAATTAGAGAAAGTTGTTAAGGAAAGAGATGAGTTGAATATTAAGATAGCAAAATGGGAAGAATCATCCAAAAGTCTTAATATTTTACTCAACAGTCAAATGAGTGCCCATGATAAAAATGGTTTAGGATATGGCACACAATTGAATGAAATGAGTGACAAGTCTGAAACTGATAGTGAGATCAGTATGAGTGTTTTTGAGGTCAGATCTAGTGATGAAGAGTCCACACCAGCAAATGATAGGTTTTCCAAAGCAGATGGGTATCATGCTGTTCCCCCTCCTATAACAGGGAACTTTCTAACCCCAAGAGCTGACATATCATTTGCAGGTTTAGATAAATATGCCATTAGAAAGAAAATCATTGAGTCAAAAACAACTGAGCTTAATGCTGACACTAGTAAATCTAAAACTAGTGAGACTGTAGGTAATACAAATGAAGTAAATGTTGAAAAACCTAAGTCTGTCAATGAATCAGTTGTGTCTACACCAAACATTAACAAAGATCTCATCTCATCATTGAGGATTAGAACTCAGATGATGAGGATGATGTGTCTGAAGTTAGTCCTGTTAAGACTAATGAAACTCAAACAGCTAAAACTCAAGTTGATAAAATTGGTCAAACTTCTAAGAATGCAGGAATTGGATTTAAGAAAATAAAAGCTTGCTTTGTATGTAAGAGCACTAACCATTTGATTAAAGATTGTGATTTTTATGACAAAAAGAGCTCAGAACCTAAGCTGAAAAATATGGTCAATACTAGTCAAAGGGTGGTCAAACCAGTATGGGACAATGCTAAAAGGGTTAATCATAAAAATTTCTCAAATAAATTGAACTACCCTCAAGCAAGAAGGACTTTTGTCCCATCTAGAGTACTAACAAGAACAGGTTTGATTACTCCTGTTAAGCAAAATGAGAAAAGAGCAGTTCACACAGTTAGTACTGCTAGGCCAGTTAGTACTGCTATGCCTGTTAGTACTGTTAGACCATTTGCCCAAAAATAGCACAAACTAGTAGTGCTGTTAGACCAATTTACCCAAGAATGGACAATGTAAGACCAAGAGCCTCATCTTCACAAATCAGGAGGTCTTACTACACAAAACCAACTTTTAGACCCAAAAACTTAAAACAAGATGTTAAAACTTTTGGGATTAAAAATATGATTACTACTGGGACAAGAGCAATAGTTAATACTGGTAAGGGTAAGATGGAAAATGACCTTAAGAAGTCAAAATTATGCTGGGTTTGGAGACCTAAACTTAAGGTTCTAGATCATGACTCAAAAAATAGTGGATCATACATTTGTAAGCAATTTGGCTATGTTGGTCCAACAGGCAGAATCAAGTCAGTAATGGCTTGGGTCCCAAAGATATATTAAATCTCTTATGAGTATTATGCAAAATGTGTTGGATTGTATTTCTCTGTGTTTGGAACTAACATTTTGCATGTTTAAGAGCTTAGAGTTTATTTGATTAATAAAGGATATGCTGATTTGATGAAAAATGCTAGAGTTGAGGGGAGGATATTGATGATTAGCATGAATATTCTTTAAGTGTTGGTTATATATCACATAGCAAATGGTCATCAGTTCACCATGTCTAACATACTTCAAGAACTGGCTAGTCTAAAGCAAACAGTTTTGGTAAAGACTTCTCAAATTCGTTGATGGTTGATAGTTTACCAAAAACTATATGGTTATCAATGCACCATGTTATTGCAATGAAGCATTGGCTAGTCCAAAGCAAACGGCCTTGGTAAAGACTTTCCAAATCCGTTTATGGCTGGTAGTTTGCCAAAAACTATAAAACAGTCCAATAACCCACCTCTCTCAAGAGGTTACACACTTGGAAGTGAGGAGGACAATTTGGAACTTAAGGAATTGATGGCAAACTGTACCTAAATTGTCTGCTTTGTGAGGAAAAAGAATAGAGAGATTTGGTGAGTTCAAAAACAGAAAGAGAGTTGTGTGTGAAAAACATAAATTAGTGTTTGGTGAGAAAAATAATTGAGAGATATTTTGTGAGTTTAAAAACAGAAAGAAAGTATATGAGAGTCTACATTGGTGCTGAATATCTTTGATGGATCAAGTTTGGAGTTAATACTGCTTGGTACCACACTTAGTACTGTCAGTGTTAAGTTAATACTGCCAGGCAAGTATTACTACTACTGGGTGAAGTTAGTATTGTTAGACTTAAAATTAGTACCGTTAGACCAAACTTAGTACTGCTAAGTGACCGTTAGTACTGTTTGGGTGACTGAGTTCAGTCGTGTTGTGATTATTAATTCTCAAGTGTGGTTTGTGATGTGTGTGAGTGGGATACATTTGTGATTGAGAAGTGAAATAAGATAAGGCATCTAGAAGGAAGCATGTTTTGTTTTAAGAGAGTGATAGCTAGAGTTTGTGAGTTACTGAGTTTTATATTGCACATTTAGGTTTAGTAAATTTGGACTGCATTTGATAAGTGTTGGGCTAGCAAAATTCAAGTCAAAATTTCTTATTAAAATTAACTTGGGCTGCATTTTTAGTATTAAGTGCACATCTTGAGTCTGAATTGTGTTATAATCTAAAATTATCAAGGGGATTGTGTTTGGTCCGAAAGTCTGTATAAATTTTTGATAATCGGGATAAATAATTTTGGGTCCGCGATTTTAGTTGCGAAAAGATAATCCGAGCGTGATTGTTATTTTGGGTTAAATTTTTGGGTTCATGTTGGATAATAATTGTGTTGAATAATTTTTGTGTTCATTTTGAAATATCCATTGTGCTTATTATTGTGATAAATCGAAAGAATGGAATCAAAAGAACTTATCTCTTCATGGTTAAAAGAAGCAAGTGAATTGCAACAACTACAAGAAAGAAAGAAAGAAATGAAAGAAGAATGCAACAAACATGTTCACAGGATCCAATACTACGTTGAGAGTCTATATCCTGGAGTGGGTATTGAGTATAAGAATGAAAATGTTTTTCGCAGATTCTTTAAAGAGGGATATTATTATTTCCGAAAAAAGTTTGATCATAACCTGGATCAACTAAAGAAACAACTTGATGAAGAGGAATTTCATGCGTATAATTCTAAGACATGTTTGGCAGTGCTCAGGAAACGGTTTGAGACATTCTTAAGTCAAGAACCTTGGCAAACTTACTCTGGTTATCATAACGAGTATGAAGATGATGTGAAACACTTTCAAGTATACACTAGATATGAAATTCTGGTTTTAAAAAATAGGATAATCTACTGTCTAGATGGTATAGAAAATGGAATTGATGCAAGATCACATCATGAAAAAGAATCACGGGAAAAAGAAAGAGCTATCAGAGAAAGAGGTGAAAATGAAAGAATGATGCAGACGCAAGAGGGGGAGCCTAATATTGTTGATGTTGGTTTGATTGTCAATGACAGCAGTGGGACAAAATAAAAAAAGCAGGCTGACAGCAGCCGATTTAGGAATCATACACATGCTGAAGATGGAAAGATCGGTAAGGATGCTGCAGGGATTGGTAACAATGTTGCAGGAGCTTCTCATGACAAAGACAACATAACTGAGGTACAAAGTTCTAATAACGAGATGTTTGAAAATGTCTTTGCTCATGATAATGATAAAAAAACATACAATTGAGAAAACAAAAACGGATCATAAAACGCTTAAAGAAGAAAACGTCTTGTTAAAGAAAGAAATTAAGGCTGTTAGGAATGAAAAAGTGACAATCTTATTGAGATCGAGTCTTGTAATAATTAGAGAAATAATATTGTATAATAGGTTAGGTGAAAGGCTCGTGACTAAAATAAAGTCACGAGACCCGGCTAAATAGCCAAAGTCTAAAAGACAAGAGCTAGGAGCTCATCCTTATATTTGGGTATAAATACCATATCCCTACCTCATTAGTGAGGTGTGTCTTCTATTATAATCCTTCTTGTTTTCTCTAATCTTCCTCCTCCCTCTTTCTCTATCAAATTTCTATAATTCTCTTTCTCTATCTAATTTCTATAAGCACACACACAACACCTAAACACACACTCTATTGCTTATTGATCCTAAAATCAAGACCTAACAAGTGGTACCAGAGCCGAGGATCGATTTAGTGTCATTTAGTTTCACAGCGTATTTAGACGGCTTATTTTTCGCTTATTCTGTTCAGAATTGCTTATTTCGCATGCTTATTCTGTTCTTTGAGTGCTTATTTGATCGAAATAGCTTATTTTGTGCTTTTCAGCTTATTTTCGTGAGCTTATTTTGAGTCAAAACTGCTTATAAAAGCTTTTTCAGTTTAAATCGGTTTTTAGTGCTTATTTTCTGGTCAAAAAGTCAGATTTGCTTAAAACTGTGCTTAATTCTGCTTATTCTAATTTTTTCAGCATAACTGCTTATTTAAGCTAATTTTCTGCTTATTGTGCTAATTTCGGATTGTGTGCAATCGAAATTGGCTTCTTACGGTTTTATCGTAAGGGTCGTGGCAACAATTAGTAGATAATTTGCTTATTTGTGCTTATCTGCTTATTTTTTTGTGCTTATTTTCGACAAAAACAGTTCTTAAGTCAAAATTCGATAGTGAAATTCGAAAAAAGCTGTTACAGGAAGTTTGACTGGTCAAATTCGGTGTTGTAACTGTTTTTATAGAAATTTGACTTTCAATTTTGGTGTTGACTTTTGGTCAACGGTCAAAGACGCATTTTTAAACACGCTTTGGAAAACGCGTTTTGGAAAAACCCATATCTAAGTTCATTACGAAATTGAAATCAAAGAAAAAGAAACAAGAAAAAGAACAAAAGATAAGCTTGATCTCAGTATTTCTTTGTGTTTGTGTTTAACAAGTGAGTTCATAAGATCTTAAAGATCCATAACACAAAAGAAAAATCATCACAGATCTGAATTAAATTCGACAAAGATCAAATTCGACAAGACCTAATTTAGACAAGACTCAAAATTCGACAAAAATGAATTTCGACAATAACTCATTTTTGATATAAGTTTTTAATAATCATTTTTGATCTCAGTTTAGTCTTTTTTGTGCTTACAACTTATTGCAAGACCTTCACAGATCCAAAACACAAAAGATTAATTCATCACAGATCGTTTTTGAAGTATATCACTCCATTTGAATATACAAAAGTTTTAAAAGAAAAAAAACAAAACTACAAAGTTTCATTTTTTTCTATTTTTTTCGATAAACAAAACAACCTAAAAAAGAGATTCGAACTTGAAACTATCAAGAAAAGAAATAACATAACTGAATGATCTCAAAAACTTTCTTTGTGTGTATACCAATAAGATTCATAGACCTTTCAAAGATCAAACCACACAAACGATTTCTTCACAGATTTGCAACAAGAAACCACATGCAAATCTAAATCTAAAAAGAATCAAACCCTCCTTATCAACAACAAAATCCAACAAATCTAACCTAAATCCCATCACCAACACAACTCAGCCAATCTCTTCTACATAAAAAAACGACGAACTTAAGAAATATCATTAGATCTCAGCCAATATCTTTTAGTATTCATGTCTTTGTTCAAAGAACATATTATAAGAGATTTATCATCATTGATCTTTAGAAGCTTAAACTTCTTTGTTTAATTTTTGAAATCTACAAGAAAAGATCAAGAACAAAATTGTTCAAGACCATTCTTTGTTTCGGTGGGTTAAAGAAGAACAAGAACACAATCACGAAAATAAAATACATCCTACCTTTGAGATTCTTTAAGCCAAACTCTTTCAAATCTTCGTGGATATCAAATCATTCATGGGTTTGTGTTTATTAGTTTGAAAAAAGGTTGGGTTCTTGTGAGTAGTGTGCCTGCGTGAATCATAACAAGCAAAAAGAGTTGTGGTTTGTGTGAGATCTGTATTATTTTTTGTAGTGAGATCTGTTTTAGATATGTGAATCTAGTAAGAATAAGAGAGGCGTGTGAGAGTGTAAGAAAAAGAGAGAGGCAGTGTGATAAGTTTTAGATTTTAGGGTTAGGGTATGTGAGGTTACTCTTTTATACTAGGATTGAAGGGTTATCAGTTTTGGGCTTCATGTATATCTAAATCAAAAGTGGGCTGGTGAATAATATAGATCTGAAAATGCATATCTAACTTGTGTGTTGGCCGGTTCTGATTTTATTTGTGGATGTGGATTTCTATGGTAAATTTCAACTTGAGAAATTTAAAATTGTGTAGTTTGATTGAATTTTGTGGTAAATTTTCGGATTATAATTTTTAATTGCGGGTTTATAATTTGAGAGTGATTAAAATTTTGGATTGAATTTTGGATACAACACCATTTTTGGTTTTATCAAATTTGGTGTGGTAGGAGTTTTATCATTTTCGATATTCATTTCTCTTGTATTCGTGTGATAGATTAGTTATTCATTTTCGGTTTTATCGATTTTGAAGTTACTATAGGATTTTCATCTTCGATACGTAGTTTTCACATTTTCGATATCATCAAACTTGTGTAATTGTGAGTTTTATATTTTCGGTAAAGTTCTAAAAACGCTTGAGAATTGATTGTGTTCACATTTTTGGTTTTATCGATCTTGTGATACATTTTCGATTCAAATTTGGTAAAACTCACACTTTCGGTTGTATCGAATGTATGGAGCTCATTTTTGAAAGTAGTCTTAAAACGCATCAATTTCATCAAAATTGCTCACTTTACGGTTTTATCGAATTGTTGACCCATTTTCGATGGATACTTTATAGAAAATAAACAATCTTTGATAATCTCGAGTAGGATTTGTTATTTTTTAGTGTATACCGAAAATTAAACTCATATAGAAAAGTTATGCGTACAAGATACATTTTCAGTCTTACTTAAAAAGCTAATATTCAATTGAAATTGATTACTTACGGTTTTATCGTAATCTTTATTATTTTTCAATTGATACTTTTGTGAAAATTGTGATATCTGTGAAAGATTTGGTTCGTGAGGAATTCATAATTTGGTTTGAATTTTTTGGTTTGTGTTGGATAATTAATTGGGTTCGTTGTGATAAATCAGAAAAATGGAATCAAACGATATGAAATCTTCTCATGACAAAGACGAAACTGAGGTACAATGGTCAAATAATGGATTGTTTGAAAATGATCATGAAGTTAAGAAAACAAACGAGAATAATAAAGCACTTAAAGAAGCAAATGATTTGTTAACCAAAGAACTAAAAACATATAAGGAAAAGGTTCGCATTTTTGAAATATCAAAAGGAAATAACACCACATATTTTAATGAATATATTAAGGCTGATCGAAAAGCAAGACGATTTGAAAAGGAGTCACAATCTTAATTTATTCGTGATCGAGATATAATTCGAGATTTAGAACAACAACGAGATAACTTACAATTGCAAATTTCCTATCAAAAAGGTCATATTTCAAGTGTACGTCATGAGCAAAATAATTTGAAAGCAAATTTAAAACACCGTGAGGACTAATATCTTAATGACATTCTTCAGTTGCAAGCTAAAAACAAAGATCTTGAAAACGTTGTTTGTAAAATGGGCAAATCAACTGAAACACTTTGGTTGCTTACAAATGAACAAAGAGCGTATCTGGATAATATACGTAAGTCGGGTTTGGGATATAAAGGTCCTTGTGTTCTTTCACAAGCTAATGCCAAAAATCCTAAGTTGTATAATGCTTACGAACTTCGTGATGAGAATGTACAACTGCATATGTTTGATTATGAGGAAACTCTTGAGGATGCTGAAAAGAGTCGATTAAAAATGATAGAGTTTCAAAAAGATAAAAAAGTTTAAGAGTTAAAGATAAAAACAATTGATTATCTAAAATTGAACAAACTCTATGAAACTTTTGTTCCACAAGTTGAACTTTCTCTTGAACAAAAATACTTTTAAGAAACTTTTATATCTTCTGAAACTCCTTCAAATGCAAGTACATCGAAATCACCTTGTGCACCAATGCCTAGTGGAAATCCAATGAAACTGGATTTGAATAAAATGGAAAATGCATTTAAAACATTGTTTGCATTATTACAAACAAATTCTAAACGTGAAAGCATTTTTTATACTTCTCCAGAAGAGAACGGTTAACTAAATTTTGTCAATAAGAAGTGAAACCAATTCTTCATAAGTTGCATTTGAATTTTGAAATCTTTCAAAAACGATTTTTTTTAAAGATATAAAAGCAATGATGGATGTTTTTGATTTAATGGAAAGTGATCTTGATAAAACTCTGAAACAAAACGAGCTTTTAAAAGATCGACTCTTGGAAGCAACCTTAGCTGAAGATGTTAAGAATCTTGTCATAACCTCTTGTGTGGAAATTGGGAATAAGAATTTACAAGATGAAATTGAACGATTTTCAAAAGAGTCAAAATATGTTTCAAATGAGACTAAAACTGCTGATACGTTTTGTAATGATGCATTTGATGTCACAGGAGAGATGTCAAAAAGAATTGTTGACTTGGAAAAAGATTTGTCAAAATCAAAGGCAAAAAGTATTGCTTTTGAAATTGCACTTCAGCACAAGTCTCAAGAAAATAATTCTTTGAAAACATTGCAAAAAGAAAATGAGAATTTTTTGGCATCATTACAAATCGAAAATGCACATTTGAAACAGACTTATAAAGATTTGTTTGAGTCAGTCAAAAGGTCAAAAGTTGAGACTAATCAATGTGATGATGTCAAAGTTAGTGTCAATTTTGATGAGATTGAAACTCAAAACATTGAGTTGGAACATCAAGTGGCTTCATTGCTAAAATAAAATGAACACTTGAAATTGGTTTACAAAAATTTGTTTGATTCAATCAAAAAGTCACGAGTTCATACATAAAAAGAAAATTTGAGGTCTACATTGTCTGAATTCGCGATTAATCACATTTTAGGAAAAGTGGATTCCTTTCCAAGTTCAATTGCTGAGAGTAACATTTCTGAACTTGAAAGTGAATCAGGGGAGAATATATGTGAAAATGCAAAATGTGAGCTTCAAACAAAGATTGTCGAGCTTGAAAAGGTTTTAAATCACCAGATAAAAGATTTTGATGATGTCAAGCTTGAATTGTCAAACAAAACAGCCAAATTCGAAGCATATTTTGAAAAACTTGATAATACGAAAGTTGTTCTCGAACGACAATTGGCTCGAAAGATTTATGATTCTAAAGCTAAAAAAGATCAATTTTTGAAAGAAACTAATCATTTGAGAGTTCAATTGGAAAATCTAAAAGGGAAGTCTATGGAAACTAAGTTTGATAAACCTTCAATTCTGGGAAAACCACCTGCTGATAAACTCTTGATAAACTCTCAACTTTCAAAATCGTGGTTTACTCCCAAAATTGTTATGCAAAAAGATTTTCAAAACCAGTCACTGCACAGTATTTGCCTAAAAATGAAAAAGATCAATTTCTGAAACAAATTGCATCTTTAGAATCAAAATTGGTATCACAAGATCTTCGTTCTTATTAAAAAGAATACCATGAGTTGAGAACTTCATATAATGCTTTAAAAGTAAAGTTTGATTCTCTTAACTGGACAAAAAGGAAAACCAATGTTTCAAAATCTTCAAAACATAAAGTAAGTGTTTCGGAAAAGGTTCACACGGGTGAATTCTCAAAACCGTTTTCAAAAAGGGTTTCTCAGTTTACAAATTATTCTTTGCAAAAAGATAGGAAGTTTTCTAAGAAATCTCAAACTTTTGAAACATCTACTCCTTAAACGGGTTTTAAGACAAGTGATTCAAATGCAAAGAATCAATATTTTGAAACATCACACTCTCGTTTTACACCGGTAATACAAGAGTGGAAGTCTTCTAAGGAATCTCAAACTTTTATGACACCTACTCCTCAAAATGAATTTAAGACAAGTGCTTCAAATGCAACGAATCAAGTTTTTGTAACTTCACATTCTCGTTTTACACTGGTAAAACAAGTGTGGAGACCAAAGCAAAGTCGTTCAAACTATTTGAAATATTCCAAAACAGAAATGCTTTCAATACAAAACAAGAATGACTCGGCTTTGAAAAACAAAAAACAATGGAAGATTTTCAAATGTTTCAAAAATGAATTTTCATAATGTTAATAACAAATGGAAATCTTCTTCGTCAACAAGATTTAAAACTCCTCAAGAAACACCGAGTTTCAATAATAAATGGAAAATCAAAAGGAATTTTAAATCTCCGTTGATTCCACGAGAGTTGTTTTCAAATGAAACACTGGTTTCAAGCCCTCAGTGGAACTCAACGTCTTTACATCAACTTGACTCAACTTTTAAATGGTTTTTAAAACTTGGCAAACCCGTTAGCGCCGTGCTTAAATGGATTCCAAAGGTTGTTGTCAAATTCAATGTCACAATGGTTTGTAATCAAATGTCAGGTTGCAACCTGTGCCTCAAATAAAAGGAAAATGTACGTTTCAGTGCATTTATCCTTAACAACGAAAAGAGAAATCTTTTCGGTCTTGAGCTATTCAAACAAAACATTCAAAGTTTTGTAGCTCAAGTCAATGGCTTGTTATTAAATATCAGATAACAACCCGATTTTCAAATAAAAGAAAAGTGTACGTTTCAGTGCGCTTTATCTTCAAAAGTAGAGAAATCTTCTTTGTCCTAAGCAATTTTTATCAAAATTCTTTCAAAAAGTTTGCTCGGGACATACGAATTCTAAGTAAATATTAGCTTAGGACTCGTTCCTCAAATAAAGGAAATTGTACATTTTTGTACATTTATCCTCAAAACGGGAAGCTTACAACTTCTCGGATTTGAGCTATTTCATTAAGATATTCCAAATCTTGAGCTCAAGTAAAATGGTATACAAAAGTTTGAACACAAATTTTTAAGAATTATTCAAAAAGATTTTTCAAAATCTTTCAAATTGTGTGTTCAACACTCCATTTCTCACTAAATCATTTGATTTACATCTATTTTTGAGGGAGAGTTTTTCAAAACCAAGCATTTAATGTTGAACACAATTATTAAGAATTTTTTAATAATATTTTTCAAAATCTTTCAAATTGTGTATTTAACACTCATTTTCTAGTTAACTCATTTGATATATTTTTGAGAGGGAGCTTTCGAAACAAGTAGTGTTTGAGCATTATTTTTCAAGAATTATCCAAAGATAATTCAAAATCTTTCAAAATAATGTGCTCAACACTCACTCTATCCCTCAATATAATTGCGGTGGCATACAAAGTGAAGTGTTTTATTATTGAGGGAGAGTATAAAGGAAAATGTTTTTTAAACAAATGAATAATAATCGATATAAAATTAGTTGTTGTCAAGTGTGTAAATATCGATAAGCATGCAAATGGTGAAGATTGTGTCCGATTACGACCGTTTCCTGAATTTAACAGGATGAGGAGTGAACAATCTGCTGACCATCCGTTTTAGATATCGACATACTTTGACACAACTAGTTTTTCAAATTTGTTTAAAACATTCAAAAATGTTCCAAATCATAAACATAATATATCAGTTTTCTCTCATGTGCTTTCAAAAACTTATATAGCTATTTTAATCCATTGATATCTAAAATATCATATGATATGCTATTTTTGTGGGGGAGAAAATGTGATTAAAATGTGATCGTCTCCCATGTGCTTTCAAAATCTCATATAGCTATTTTAATCCATTAATATCAAAAATATCATATGGTGTGCTATTTTTGAGGGGGAGAAAATGTGATTAATAAAGATAAATGCCTTAAGTGTATGGAATAACAAAGTGATCTAAAGACTCAAGTGCGAAACTCTTTCAATATTATGATGCACATGTGTAGGGAGAGTATTTCTTAAAAGTGAAACATTCAAAATCTTAAAGGTTTTGATTTATATCAAACACTTTGAATGATTTTCAAAATCGTTGATAGAAATAATGCCTAAAAACGTTATTAATATTTTTTGACCTCTCTACGTTTTGATAATCACAAAATGTAAAAACGCTCAATGTAAAATTAAACGTAAACAAGTAATTAGTAGTAAATTTTCATTTCAAAATTTTAATCACTTAAATGTATGAATAAATAAATGCTTAATGCATTTTACGATCAAATGAATTTTTATTCAACCTCACATTTTTTATAAAATGTTACAAATATTTTTATAACTTTTACAAAATATTTTTTACATTAAAAAAAAATGTTTTATTCAAAATAAATATTTTGAATTCAAATTTTCTACCTAAAAACGGCTAGAAATGTTCCAGAAAACACCTCCCCTAGAAAAGACAAAAAATAGAGCGTCTTGGCCTGGGCGGCCCCCTTAGAGATAAAGGGGCCAACACATGAGCTAAGGGGGCCGGCCAGACAAAAAGCTCCCAGCTTTGCCTATAAATATTGAACTATTCCCTACTGTTTTTCTCACCTCTTGCACACACATTCTTTCTATTCTAAATCAGTTTATACATTTCTTTCTTTCATTTGATCATTAAATCATAAGCCTTTGTTTCCATGTGATCCAAGCTTATATCCTTAAGTGCAAGAGAAGAATACTTCCTACCATTAAATGAAGAAGTATTATAGCTTAGTGCGTGTCCTTGTAACATTATTGCAATTGTATTATATCTCGTAAATTATTTGTGTACACTGTAAAGGTGTGTATAGTTGTTAGATTGTGGTGATCATAGGAAGGTTAGTTAGATCATGGTGATCATAGGAAGTTTAGTTAGATCGTCGTGATCGTAAAGAGTTTAGATAGATCGGGGTGATCGTGTTAGTGTCTTGGTGAAGTGAAGTCTTGATAGTGTGGTTAGTATTTTAGTCCTCAAAATACAAAAGGTGTGGTAGATTGGTTCTAGCTAGGATTAGAACTCGACATTTGGCTTAGTGTCAGAAATCGGTGTAAGCTTAGTTGTGTACAGTTTCTCCGCCTAAAGGGAGCTTGTTGACATAGTGAAGAAAACTCTCGAGTTTGGTGCTCGGGGAGTGGAGTAGGGCGAAGAGGTGCTTCGTTACTGAACCACTATAAATCCTTGTGTTGTGGTTTGATCTTTATAACTCTCATCTCTTGTCTTGCATATTCATTTCATATCTTGTTATCACTTATTTCATTAGTTGTATTGTTCATTTTGTGCACATATTGAATTCACATAAAGTCGAATATAAGTTTTTATAAACAAACCATACATTAAATTAAAAAGCAGTAAACTATTCAACCCCCCTTCTAGTTTTCCACAATTTGTATCAGAAGCCACGTCAAACAAGATTTTTAAAATAAATTGTATTTTAAAACTTGAATCGATCTATGGAATCAAAAAAATATTTAGAAGGGCAATCTATGCAAAGACCACCACTATTTGAAAGTGATGGATTTATTTATTGGAAAAATAAATTCGAATATCTTATGTGAAATCAAATGATCTATATCTTTGGCTTATTATTACTATGGTGATTTTCTCCATTAAAAATAATATCGAAACTAAAAAATGACGAAAATATGTACCATTTGAAAAAAAACATGCGATGATCTTAAAAAGAAACTTGCTAAAAATAATGAAGCTAAAATGGTAATTTATAATGCTTTGCCACGTAAAGAATACGAAAGAATTTTTATGTGTAAAACCGCAAAAGAAATTTAGGATACTTTATTAATCACACACCAAGGTAATAGTCAAGTCAAAGATAACAAAATAGATCTTCTTGTTCAACAATATGAACAATTTACGATTCCGGAAGAAGAATCGATAGATAATGCTTTTGCTAGATTTAACACTATTATTACTAGTCTAAAAGCACTTGATGAAGGTTTTTCTAGCAAGAACTATGTTAGGAAATTTCTTAGGGCACTTCATCCCAAATGGCGCGCAAAGGTTACGGCTATTGAAGAGTCAAAAGATTTGACATCATTATCACTTGACGAACTTATTGGAAACTTGAAAGTTTATGAAGTGATAATTAAGAAAGATTCTGAAATGGTCAAAGACAAAAGAGAACAAAGTAGATCTCTTGCGTTGAAGGCTAAAAAGGAATCTAGTGATGAAGATAGCTCGACTTCCGATAGTGAAGACGAAGAATATGCCATGGCCGTAAAAGAATTCAAGAAATTCTTCAAAAGACGAGGAAGATTCGCAAGACAACCACGTGATGAAAGAAAGTCGTTCCAAAGAAGAAGAGATGACAAAAATGGTAATAGCGAAAGAAAATGCTTTAGATGTGGAGATCCAAAACATCTCATTGGAGAATGTCCAATGTTACTAAGAAGCAAAAACCAAAGGGCTTTTGTTGGAGGAACATGGAGCGATAACGGCGAAGATGAGGAAGAAAAGACTAATGAAGAAACTTGTCTTGTGGCTCAAGCATCAAATGAGATATGCTTGGGAATTAATTTGGAGGCCGACGAATGGATTAAGGATAGTGGGTGCTCAAAACACATGACGGGAAACCGGAAGCTATTTTCGACATATCAAGCATACAACGGAGGTAACGTTATCTTTGGAAGTAACTTGCGTGGTAACATCATAGGCAAAGGTACGATCTCTCATGACTCCCTAATTATTGAAAATGTTGAGCACGTAGATAATCTAAAATTTAACTTACTTAGTATCTGTCAAATATGTGATAATAAGTGCAAAGTAATATTTATCTAACATGATAGCGAAATAATTAAAGACGAAAAAGTCATAGGTAGAGGAATTAGAAAAAGGGGATTGTATGTGATGAAACTAGGAAATAAACCGGAAGATAAAATACGTCTTACAACCTTAGATAAAAATTCTACTTTATGGCATAGGAGATTAGGTCACGCACATATGCAATTAATTCAATCTCTATCGTCTAAGGAGTTGGTTAAAAATCTACCTAAGCTTAAATTCTACCGACATTTCTGTGACGCTTTCAAAATTAGAAAACAAGCTCATACTAGTCACAATTAGATCGGATCATGGTCGGGAATTTGACAATGAAGTACAATTCGAAAACTATTGTGACTCTAATGGGATTACTCAGAATTTTTCCGCTCCTCGTACTCCATAATCGAATGGGGTAGTAGAAAGAAAGAATCGTACTCTACAAGAAATGAGTAGGACTGATGCGGTTGTCGTAAGGGACTTCTACAAGAAGTTTTACAACTCCCTAGGCAGAGTACCTAACCGTTGTAGTAGTAGTATAGGCAAGACTCGGGGGTTGATATCGTTCTCTAGAGGAATAGGTTGGGAAGGCTTGATCATGGTCTAACAGAATTCTAGGGGTTGAGGGAAGATTATTTTTGTATTTTTATATTTTATAAAAAGCAGTAAAATCATATGGTTGAGAGGTTTGGTTTGGTTTTAGCTAATAAACTAAATACTCCCTCCGTCCCACATTAAGTGTCCACTTGACTTTTTCAAAGTCTTTTTTCTTCAACTTTGACCTTAATGA
>BQNB010107424.1:0-23175 GCA_026074375.1 Tanacetum coccineum | reverse complement strand
GATATCATCGATGAACACGATCACAAATTTATCTAAGTATGGTCTGCATACTCGGTTCATCAAGTCCATGAATACTGCTGGCACATTAGTCAACCCGAAAGGCATCACTTAGAACTCGTAGTGACCATAGCGGGTCCTAAACGCCCTCTTTGAAATATCCTCGTCACGAACTCTGAGTTGGTGATAACCAGACCTCAAGTCGATCTTCGAGTACACACTTGATCCTTGCAACTGATCAAACAAGTCATCGATTCTTGAAAGTGGGTATCGATTCTTTACAGTAAGCTTGTTAAGTTCATGGTAGTCGATACACATCCAAAAAGAGCCGTCTTTCTTTTTGACAAACAAAACCAGAGCTCCCCAGGGTGAGGAACTTGGTCTTATAAATCCTTTGTCAGAAAGTTCTTGTAGTTGAGTAGACAATTCTTCCATTTCTGATGGTGCTAATCTATACGGGGCTCGAGCTACAGGTGCAACACCTAGGACTAAGTTGATTTGGAATTCAACTTGTCGTATTGGTGGTAATCTAGGTAAGTCTTCAGGAAAGACTTCTAGAAGTCCTGTACAGTCGGCACGTCTTCGAGTCGCTTCTCTTTCGACTCGTCCTTGTTTTCCTTCACCGTTACCTGCGCCAGAAATAGTTAACAACCTTTCTCCATATACTTCTGGGCCTTTACACATGATATAATGCTCAATGTTGATTTCTTCTCCTTGTCACTTTTGTCTCTTTGAACGATTAGAATTTCGTTTCTGTAAGGAATACGCACTATCTTCTCGTGACAGATAATCACTGCATGATTCTTTGCTAACCAATCCATGTCGATGATAACGTCGAAACTACCCAGATCGATGGGCATCAGGTCGATATTAAATGGATGTCCTAACAATCCTAATGTACATCCTCTAAGCACAGTGTTGGTTTCTGAAGTTCTTCCGTCAGCTAGCTCGACAGCGTAACTAATGTCTAAGGCAGATGGAATGATATCTAGCAATGTACTAAAAGTATTTGATACGAAACTTCTATCAGCACCCGAATCAAATAACATATAAGCATGATGATCATTGAGAAGGAACGTACCCGTTGTAACACCCCCAAAATGGGCCACAGCGGAATATGATGATCCAGGGGTATTACTTCATAGATCAATAGCACAAGATATGAGAACGACCATTATAAGGATCATTTAAAACTGATACATTGGATTTCATAAATGGTTCGATACAAAAAGCTCATGGGCTTAACTTGATTATCTTGTAAAAATAAAGATTTCACAACATAACAATATTCCAAAATGTAATGCATGCAAATCTTTATGATAATGAGACATCAAATGACGACCAGCCAATGTATTCGTGACTTGTACCTTATTGACCTGAGAAAACATGTTTAAACTGTCAACAATAATGTTCTCATTGTTACCAGCCATATAGGCTCTAGCAACATTCTGACCTCCAGTATTCTGTCGTTTGTGGGGTGGTTGTTGCCCACGATTGTTTCTATAGTTGTTGTTCAATCTCCTCTTGTTCTCTGCATTTCTTACAGCATAGCCCATCAACTTTTTAATCCCATTAAGTTGTTGAAATTCGAAACAGCCATCTGTAGTCCATGTGTTTCTGCAGTAATACATTCCTTATGGATATTATCAGGAAGACTTCCAATGAATTTCTGCACCCGATCTTCCTCCTCGGGGGCCATTTTGGTACACTACCATGGTCAGTTCTTGAAATCTCTGAGTATATGCAGTCAAATCATTGTTCTTCACGGTTAAGTTTCATAATTTAGTTTCCATTTCTGAATCTTGTTCGTAGGGCAGTAACACTTCAAGGCCCCCAACCCCCCCCCCCCCTCAAGAGCATCCTGAGCTCTCTCTATGACATGAAAAATGAAGCCTCATACTCATCTGTGTCATCCCTGACATCCCTAAGGTCAATCTTAACATGATCTTTAACATCATCCCCATCACCAATACCCAACTCCATATCAACCCCAGTCTCTATAGGATCAATCTCGGTATCCTCGCTAGTCTCAGACGAATATAAATCTCTGCACCTCTTACGAGTTGGTAAGAGATCAACACGGGTAGGAGCTAATGATCCCATAACTGGCGTAGATGATGGTACAAAATCAATCGGGGACCTACTCTCTGCGAGATAGTCCAGCATAAGTGAAGATGAAATGCAGGGGTTCTCTCTAATGAATCTCTTGTTATGACTCTGAGTATTCGTGGATACAAAGTAATAACGAAGCGCACACCAACGACGAATGCCACTACGTCGTGGAGCGCTCCTCGGAGGGTAACACATCTGGGTGATCATCTTCTAGTCGAAGTGCCCAGAATGAGCCTGATCATGATGCATCCAAACCAGAAGAATGAACTTGAAAAAGAATCAAAAGATAAACAAGAAGAAGAGTGAGTGATGGTCCTGAAGAACTAAGGTGATGATGCCTCGATGCTAACTGCTAGCTGGTAAAGTCCATTCTTCCTCACAATCAACAACTTACGCGGCCCGTTAAGGTGGGTACGGTAAGGTCGACCAAAAAGAATAGCCTCCCCGGGTCGGATAAGAATCGCTGACTGTCGACAAATCCCGGGCGGGGCAGTAACAAGAGCAATAGGAAACTCAGATGATGATGATGGACGTGCTGTTACCCTGCTCCTCCAACGAGTAACGGTAGCAACATAAGGGTCCTGCGATGGTGGTCCATCAAAAGAATCAAGAGCCTTAGAAGAATCAGTGCATAAGAATGGTGAAATAGATGGTAGCGGGGAAATGGGCTCTGGTGAAGACATCTCATCTGGTGAATCAGAATCAGAACCCGAATAGGGAACCAAGCCACACAATCCAGTGGGTGAAGCGACAAGATTCATCTCAACCACAGGAGCGGCAAATGAAATAACAGGGGCAATAGTAGAAGTCTCTGGAGCAACCACAAAAGTAGAAGGAATAACAGTAGGAATATCACCAAAAAGAATAACCCGAGATGGTGGTGATCCCACACTCTCATCCGAATAATCAGAAGAAATAGCAATAGCTGAAGCTGTCATGATCTGCACAAGCAAAAGTTTATATAAATCTCCTTTATATGAAACCATGCAAGGCATAAAGAAGCGATGAAATGAAATGGCAAGGTAAATATGGCAATATGTAATAGTCTCAAGTATATATTGAAATTTTATACACACACACACACACACACACACACACACACACACACATATATATATATATATATATATATATATATATATATATATATATATATATATATATATATATATATATATATATATATATATCAAGAATCGACAATACGTAAGCACATATAGAGGCACATAGGATCATATACTGGTTATAGACCAGACCTAGTATAACTACCTGGTTCTCTATAACCTTGGCTCTGATTACCAACATTTCACACCCCCAGATGGGGCTTATACGGAATACGTGTTCGAGGGCGTGACGTCATAACAATCCGAACACAAAGCAATAAAGAACGACCACTAATCATAGACGTTTGAAAAATAGTTGTACTCGTTGCATAAAGAAAATAAATTTAAGTTTTACAACCTATTCTAAGAGAGTTAAATGTTAACCGGAAGCACACAAAGTATGAATAATGATAACGATATATAAATAGATAATTCTGAATAAATTTGGGCGAACGCACATAGCACATAGACTCAGTTTACATCCAGAATCAAACCAAGCTAAGCCTGAGAAAACATGTTTAAAACGTTAATATAATGTTGGTGAATTCATAGGTTTAAGTTAATACAAGAGTGGACCACAAGATTTCAAAATGCATGCGACTACTATAACAGATACAACATCACATAAAAAGTATTTACTATTACACTAAGCTCATGACACCGATGCTAATAAAGTAGGGTATATCATATCATGCCACATAGTATTCCTGTCCTTAACTGGTGTCCCAAACCAAAGACCACCACAACGCACAATCGACATGACATATATCCGTTTGTTCTTCGTTAAGTAGAACCAAAACGGATAGGGATAATTAGTCCTAATATATCTATTTACGCATTCGCGCTTACTTAACCAATTCAATTGGCCATAGGTGACTAACGGTTCATGATAGTTCGGGCAATAATGGTTTGTAGCAAAACTTAGGCAATACATAAACATGTAAAACTCACATTAAGAACTTGTGTCCAATTTTAAAAGCAAACAATGTTTCTCACCCCAAAGTATAAAGCATTTGAAAATAGGTAAAAAAATGGGGCTATGAACTCACTTTAACAAGATAGGCGATAATCACAACAACGATGATGATATAAGGAGGTCTAGCCGCGACCTAGATTAAATGCGGGTATGACTTAGCATTCGGAAAGGTAAACAAGTAAAGCATCTATGTTCATCATTTAAAGCATCCAAGTGTGTTTGCGTTTTAGTAATAAAAGACTTAGATAAATTTATAACATCTTTGATAAATCTCGACACTTGCAAAAAGTTTCTATTTATAGAAACCTTTCCTTTTTAGGAAAGTTTTTAGTTTCAAAATGTTAATAGCGTCCCTTATTTTCTTATGTTTTCATATTTTACAAATCGCTTAAACAAATCCTAAACCGCCTAACCTTATGTTTAAATCGCCTAAATGTCCATTTCGTACCATTTTTAATAATCCTACTTTTTATTAAGATCGGCATCTCAAATAACCTTTCATGACATTTCTAGTTGTTCTAACTAATTACCTAACATTCCTATATGTTTCGCTTGTATTTAAAATGTCCAAAATCGTCCGAAAGTGCCCGAAAACCTATTTTACTATTCACATCAGCAAGCTTTTTAAGGTGTTTCGCCGAAAAATGTTCAAGTTTTATTTGGCCATAACTTGGTCGTTTTAAGTTCGTTTTTAAAGTGCGATATATGAAAAACAATCTATTCGGAATAAGCTATGCGAAAACTACCTTCTCGCCTAATGAAAACTGTTTTAGGTCACTAAAAACCTCAAAACCATTTCGGGACCAAATCGATATCCAGTTGTCACAAGTTTGATTCATATAGAATCTCGATATCCAGTTGTCACAAGTTTGATTCATATAGAATCTCGCAAGTCACCTACCAAGAGCTTGTTTGATGCTGACTCAAGCAGGATTTCCATCTTCATTGTGAATACTTATAGTATCACTCGGATGTTCTGGCAAATATCATAATGATATTGCGTAGGACTCTTGATAACAGCTTGTGAACTTGATGATGTTCAACAAGTGTTTGAAATGGAATGTGTCCTAACGAGATTTTGATTGATCTCTTGGCTCTAGACTCGATTAGTGCATTTTGGTTTTAGTACTCGGAGGCTGGAGCAGATTGCCACCTATTCAATATCAACAATCTCGGAGTGAGATGTCAATAGATAACGTGTGTATCTCCGTGACAAATGAGACAAGTTTCTATTGAGAGAAACCCGAATGGCTGGGAAGGGTTGTGCATTGCATCACTGGGTCCATGATGTCGTTTTCAATGTCAGCAATCAACTTGTGATTCTGACAGCATATGTATTGACCCGGTTTCTGCCTTAAGTTGTGGGGAGCTTCTTTCTTTAGACCCCTTTAGCCATACATTTCTTTTTCATTCTTCAAGCCTCAATGCTTACGATGATGTCATTACTAACACCTTGTTGAGGATTGTTCCAGTTTTAGCTCAATCTTATTCGGCTTTATTCCATATACATTCATCTCCAATCATACCTATGGACTTCTATTCCTAACTTTGGATTATCCTTTAGTTAAACCTCCTGTTTCTGGTTAATCATAGTGATTGATTTCCGTAACCAACCACCTTATGATTTCAGATTAGTCGTGAAATTAAGATGTTTTGGGTATAAATCGAACCATAAAACCTTTATCTTCAGCCAATTGATCGAATAATCATAATTTTTATTACATTTTCTACCCTTAATTTAAATAATAAACACTAGTATTTTTGAAATACCTTGTGATTAAAATATGTCCTTTGAAAAATCTGTGGGAGAATAATATGGTCAGCATGAATGGATTGGTACATTTTGAAATGTTTTGAATAACATATTACAGGCTTGTTGATGTATCCAAAAACATTAAAACTTTGTTTTTCGAAAAACTCCCCCTCAAAAATAGGACCAATTGAGAAATTGTTATCTTTTGAAAACATTGTGAGGGCTGGAGAGTTATGAACACACAATATTTTGAAAGATTATGAATTGTCATCGAGAAATCTAAAAATTATGTTCACTTTTTGAAAACCATATGTTAAGGACTTACTTCTAACCGCCCTTTAAAAAAAAGGGTAAGCGCACTGAAACGTACACTTTCCTTTTTCTTGAGCTAAAAACATTAAATGTCTTGTAAGAACAGCTCAAGACCGAGAAACGTTAATTTTCTCGTTGAGAGGATAAGATATAAACCTTCCTTGTCCGGGTTATGTACTGACATTTGCACATAAGCCATCTAGAAAATTAGAAATACATGTTTTGAACTATTTGAAAAACTCTCGCTCGTAACTTCATTTTACACACCCGTGGTCCAATGTTAATCGACATTCTAAGCACTAAAGGTTATCGATTCTAAGAGAGAGAAGATCCTTTTTGGAAATTTTCTAATTTTCTAATTTAGTATTTATTTTACCTGTTGACCCTCAGCATTATGGCTATAAGATGGTGGAATAAAAAATCCAACTCTTGTCGTGATGTAGCTGTCTTGACTGCCTAGAGGAACAACTTTTGGAACCAACTTTGAACTTGACGGTTCATTGTTGTGGTCTTGAATTCCGAGTTCTGAACGGTTATGATCAGAAGTCATTTGAAAGAAGAACAAGCCTGAACTGATGGACAGACGTCCATCTCCTTGAAGCCTGAGGCTTGATCTGCTGCGATCAAAGTCTTTGAACTTGTCGTTGTGGTGCGAGGCCTGAACTGATGTGAACAGACGTCATTTGACATTGATGACCGAGGCTTGAACTGCTGTGTTCAAACGTCATTATGTTGATCATCAGATCAAAATTCCTTGAAGCCCTGTTTTCTGAGATATCTGTCTTTTCCGCAACCAAACTCTGAGTCCTTCCTTTATAGGATTGAACGATGTACCTGTACTTAAGAGAGTACCTGCACTAACATCAAGAGCTTGTTCGCTTTCACATTGGTTAGTGATATCTTCTTTTGAACCATTTGGGGGTTCACTGTCAACCTTTGTTGTGCTAGAGGTGAATATCTTTCCGGTTGGAACCCATCTAAGACAAACAGTCTTGAGAATTCTACCCGTTGGTTGCCACCTAAGACAAGATCTAGGACTTGTTGTTTTCTCATGCACAGTGGAAGTCCTTTTTATTGAAAACCTATGTCCTGTTGGGATCTGTCTATTTGGTTTCGTTGCAACCCTTATTTGCTCTACGGGTTTGTTTCTGTTCGTTGTCTTATTGGATGGAACCTTAGCACGCGAGTTGACTTCTTTCAGGAATTTTATTACACAAGCGTCATGATTGGCATTAAAGACACATTTCTGACATGTCGAGCAAACAAAATGTTTGGAGTCAGAAAAATTTCTAGAGTTCCTAGAGTGTTCTTGTGTCTTTTTCTTAGCCTCCTCTAGGTAGTGATTATGAACAATGTCGTTTGAGCTATACCTAGATGAGCTAGTTGCAATCATGTAATGAGGTTTTGCAGGGGCAGATTCTCTTCTCTTAGGCAGATAATGTGTAGTGACTGGTTTTGACAAATCGTTACTCACATCAACTTGGAAGGCAAACCGTTCTTTTGAAATTTTGGGTCGTTCAGATTTAAACGCAGTCGGTTGTCTAACAACGAACTGGTTTCTATGTGGTTGTAAAACTGGTTTCCCCAAGATTGATGGTTTTGCAAACTTAGTATTCACACTATTTCCTGTTAATTTCCTTAACTCATTTTTTAATGCTGCAATTGCAAACCCTTTTTCCTGAAGTTGAGCTTTGAATTTATCATTATTTGCAATCAAAGAAGTTGTATGTTTTATGTTCTTAGCTCTCGTTGTCTTGATAGAATCAAACATTTCTTTGTAATGCCTTTTCAAATTCTCATTTTCCTTAAGTAATTTAGCCACCTTATGTTCTAGTTCGATGTTTATTGTTTCAATTGCATCTATGTCATTTTTAACCTTGGCTTCATTACTTTTTACATTCAAAAATTGACCTTGTTGCCCTTCTTTTAAAACTTGATTTTGATATTTAAGTTCAAGATTAACACAATGTGCTTCCATTCTTGAAAAATCTTTTTGAAATTAGGCAACAGTCTTTTTAAGGAAAATATTTTCAAATTTGAGGGATTGATTTGTGAGTTCAGTTGTCTTTTTATTAGTTAATTTAGCAGGCAAAGGACATGTGTCATGACATTGTTCAGCATTATGGTCAACCTCTCCTTCTTTATTGAATTCAGGTTGCTTAGTATGTTGTTGTCCTGTAGCAAATACATTGATTTCAGCAGTCATTTGTACCTCAGCCATTGGCTCTTCATCATATATGGGTCTGATATCTGCATCATCATCATGTGCATCATTCCTTGATCTGCTGCTTGTATCTTGCTCTTTTGATTCTGTCCCATTGCTTTCTGTGTTAACCAAACTAGCATCCAATGCTTTGCCCGTATCAACCTTTCCCTCAGTTATCTGAATCTGTCTTTCATTCACCCTTGTATCATACTCTCTTTTATGCAGTGCTCTTTCATCAATCGACTTCTTAACTGATTCCACGTGTTGGATCAGTGTATCACGGAATTCTGGAATCGAGAGTTGAGTGTATTGTAGAAAGTAGTTGCGTGTCATTACAACAAATTCATCATCCAAATACATCCGTGACTTGATGAACATCTGAAACTGTTTCTCGAGTACTTTAAAAGAAGCCATGGATCCAATCTCTTGAAATTCTTCTTTGTCAAGTTGCTTTTCTAATTGATCCACATTTAGGAACATTGTGCCTATAAAAGTTTCAACATCTTGACCAAAGAGTGTTGCAAATGCACGTTTGAATCCAGACTCGGTTCGAGTTCCTTTTAATTTGTCGTGTGAAAGAAGCTTGAGGTGTGAATGAAGTTGTCGAAAAGATACCATGCAACTCTTTTTTGCTTTATCTTGAATTTGTTGCATTTGTTGTTCTTCCGAATTCGAACACGAAGATAAAGTATCTTTCGTTTCCATTGTACCGTGAATTATGAAGTGAAAATGATTTGTAGGATCTTAAGTATATTTGTTGTGATTGAATCTGTGATTAATTGAAAGTAATTAATTTCCACAGGATTTTACAAGTCAAAGATTTAAACCGAGAAATTGAGTTCTTTCGCGGGATTTTACAAAATCGAGAGGAAACCGTGAAAAGTTAATTGATGTTGTTAAAGTTTGTTGATTAATTGTCCTTGTAGTCCGAATTAAAGTCCTTCAAGTTTGTTTGTCTTGATGTTATGTTTTGATTAGACAATGATTAACAAATTCCTAAATTCGGTCAAACAAGGGTTTTCAATGGACAAAACGCAGTCTTCTTTAGACAAAACGCAAAGATGTCTTGACAAAACGCAGAAGCAAAACGCAGTGATGTCTTTAGACAAAACGCAACCAAATATTGAAATGGGTAGAGTTTCTCCTAGGCAAAACGCAAGAATTGTTGAGATTTGGGCAGCATAACGTTTAGATTTGCTATATAAATGCTCTTCAATGAGGCAAAACGCAGTAACAAATCTCAACCTGTAGACAAATCTCAAGAGCAAAACGCAAGAGACTTGAGGCAAAACGCAGTGGCAAAACGCAGTGATTTGAGGCAAAACGCAATGGCAAAACGCAGTCTTCAATAAGCAAAACGCAATGAAGAACACCCTTCCTATAGACAAAACACAGCCAAGAAAAAAATCTTCAAACTTTCTTGTAAGCCACGAAATAATGTTAAAACTACCAAGTAATGATGCAAGGGATAGTTCTAAGCCCGAAAGTACAAGTCTTTAACATCTTTAACCACAAACAAAGATCAAATAATGATTTTTCTTGCTACTTTTTTCGAACAAAAAAAATAAGAAAAACTAGCCACGAAATTCATTCACTATCCACCCGAGGCTACTGATACCAAATGTTAGAACCCTATAAACACTTCACTTCAATGTCTTGATAGCACAAAATAAATAAGAAGAAGATTAGTGGTGTTTCTGGTGGTTGCGATTTGCTTGAGAGAGAAAAAGTGGAAGGATTACTTGCAAATGAAAAGTTACAAATGAACCAACACCCTCTCCATCCTTGGAGAGGGGTATTTATAGATAAGACTAAAAGGCTTGCACGCCTTTAGTAATTCTACGGGCCAGACTCGGGTTTACTTGGGCTTTCGCCCGATACACGTGACCGGTTAGATTACATTGAATGAGCCCGTTTACCCGTTCTAGTTTATTACAACGTTACATATTAAAATGACTGAGACTTAATATTCTAAATGAACGAACTTCCGTGTTCGACTCATTATTTGAGGCTAACAGACTCTCTTAACCGGCGCTATTTGTGGTCTTCTCTTAAAATGACCAAACCATCTCAGCCTTTCTTCCTTCATCTTGTGGATGATGGATTCGACTTCAAGTTCTTCTCTAAAAACTGCGTTTGGTAACATGTCTATCATGGTTTTACCACAAGTCCATCTCAACATTCTTAATTCTGCTACTTCTACCCTGTCTGCTTGAGCTTTTGTGATCAGCCAACACTCTGATCCGTACAACATAGTTGGTTTAATCGCGACCCTATAAAATTTTCCCTTTAACTTTAGTGGGATTCTCCTATCACATAGAACTCCTGATGCCGCCCTCCATCTCACCCAACCTGTTCTAATACGGTGAGTTACGTCATCGTCAATTCTTCCCGATATATGTATCACCGATCCCAAATATCTAAAAGACTCCTTTGGTTGAAGGATCTAGTCTCTGATACAAATAATCCCTTCTTCGCCATGGACAGCCTCGTACCTACCGAGGTCACATCTTAGGTATTATGTCTTCTCTCTACTTACCCGTAAGCCATTGTCTTTTAGCACCTTCCTCCAACTCTTTAGTCTTATGTTTAAACCATCCGCCGATTCTACAACCAACACAATATCGTCTGCGAAAACCATGTTCCAAGGGATGTTCTCTTGAATCCCCCGGGAAAGCTTATCCAATATTAAGGCGAAGAGGTATAGGCTAATGGCTTATCCCTGATGAAGACCAACTTCCATAGGAAAAAACTTTGTGTTCTCACAGTGCTCCTTATGCGGGTCTTCGCCCCCTCGTACATATCTCTTATGACTCTTAAGTATCTCCTTGGGGTTCCTTAATCAATAAGGATTCTCCAAATCAACTCACATGGTACACTATCATATGCCTTTTCCAGATTTAAAAATGCCATGTGCAAGTCTCTTTGTCTTTCCCTATACTTCTCCATAAGGTTTTGGAGAAGGTGAATTGCCTCTGTCGTGGACCTTCTTGACATAAAACTGAATTTGTTCTATGACACCCTAGTCTCCCTTCTCAGCCTTCTCTCGATTACTCTCTCCCAAAGTTTCATGGTGTGGCCAAGAAGTTTAATACCCCTATAGTTGCTACATACTTGCGTGTCACCCTTGTTCTTGTAAATGGGAATGCCTTCACTAAGCCTCCATTCATCAGGCATCTTCGCGCTTGAGAAAATCTTGTTGAAAAGGCAAGTCAGCCACTTAACTCCCTCATCTCCAAGGCACCTCCAAGCTTCTATGGGAATTTGGTCCGGTCATACGGTTTTGTTTCTCCCCATCTTTTGTAATGCAACCCTCACTTCCCTTTGGTTGATCCTAGAGTAGTAGCAATCAAACTACGGAGGTTGGCTAGAGTCCTCTACTTCCCCGCTTCCTTCTGGTCTTTTCTCGTTGAAAAAAGAGGAGAAATACTATTTGTTAATACAAATAATGTCTAAAAACGTTACTTATATTTTTCGACCTCTCTACGTTTTGATAATCATAAAATGTAAAAACCTTCTACGTAAAATTAAACGCAAACAAGTTATTAGTCGTAAATTTTCATTTTGACATTAATCACTTAAAGGTATGAATAAATAAATGCTTGATTTATTTAATGATCAAAGGTATTTAAATTTTATCCTAAACTTTATATTTTTTATATAAAATGTAATAAACATTTTTTACAAAATTAAGACAAAACATTTTTTATTTATAAGAAATATTTTAATTAAAAATAATTTTTTGAATTCAAAATTTTCCCCTAAAAACGAAAGAACCTGCTCAGAAAATACCCCTCCAGAAAAGGACAAAGCGGGAAGCGGCCATGATAAGGGGGCCGGCCATGTAGTTAAGGGTGCCGACCGTGTATACGAGCTCTTAGCTTTGCCTATAAATAGTGGACTGTTCCCACAAATTTTTACACATTTTCTTTCTGTCTTAAATCAGCAAACACATTTCTAATACTTCCAAACCTTTGATCATTTAATCTTTATAAGCATTTATTTCCAAGTGATTCAAGCTTACCTCTCCAAGTGCAAGAGAAGAATACTCGTCATCGTTCATATCTAGGTGAGTAAATACTTGTAATTCGTTCATATCTCTTGTAATCGTGTGTAATAGTTAGATCGGGTAGATCGTGTAAGTATTTAGGTGAGTAAATACTTGAGAGAGCAATTAGTATTTTAGGCCTCAAAATACGAGTGTGAGTGGTAGATCGGTTCTAGCTAAGATTAGAACTCGACATTAGGCTTAGTGTCGGAAATTGGTGTAAGCCTTGTGTGTACGGTTTTCTCCACCTAAAGGGAGCTTGTTGACATAGTGAAGTGAACTCTCGAGTCGGATACTCGAGGAGTGGAGTAGGGCGAAGACGAGCTTCGTTACCGAACCACTATAAATCTTCGTGTTGTGGTTTGATCATTCTAACTCTTCTCTCTTGTCTCATATTTACTATTATGTAGATTAGTTTCGATTATTTACTTATCTTGAGTGTTCATATTATATGCACATTGATATCACCTAAACTCGAATCTACGATTTTATATACAAACGTTAACTAAACTTAAAAAGATGTAAACTATTCAACCCCTTCCCCCTTCTAATTTCCACAATTGGTATCAGAAGCCACGTTAACCAAGATTTTTAAAATAAATTGTATTTTAAAACTTGAATCGATCTATGGAATCGAAAAATTATTTAGAAGGGCAATCCATGCAAAGACCTTCACTCTTTGAAAGCGATGAATTTAGTTATTGGAAAAATAGGTTTGAGGCCTATGTGAAATCAAAAGATCTAGATCTTAGGAATGTTATTATCTATTGTGATTTTCCACCTACTCAAAATAATCCTGAAACTAAAAAGGATGAAATTATACCATTTGATAAACGAAGCGACGATCTTATAAAAAACTTGCTAAAAACAATAATGGTAATGTTAGCCTTAAAATATGATGACAAACACGGAATTACATTAGTTTATTTATAGCGTCACACATAGGGACTAATAATGACAAGCTACGATAGTTGTGTGTCACTAGGACTATAAATACCCCTTCCATACTTCCATGGAGGGGTGAAGCTCACATTTGAAAAAGTGTGTGTGTGTGTTTTCTCTCTACCACACACACATCTTCCCATCTCCTTTACCTTTATTCTCTAATAATATGGCTACACATTTATTTCACTTTATCCAACCTCCAGATCAGTTTTAATCCTTGTTCTTGTATGTCATTTACAATCTACAATTGGCATCAGAGCTGCAGGGGTGTATTGTATCATGTGTTTGTTGTTTTGTTACTGTTCACATATTGTTCATCCACTATTCATGTCAATGTTCATGTTACTGTTCATCGTTTTTTTCTCTTATGAAAAAGTAATGAACAGGTTATATATATGTTGATATTAATTTCTGATTCATGTTTGTGTTTAAATCTGCCAACTAGTGTGCTTAGAAGACAAGTTAACAACTTAAAGCAGATCTGGGTTTATGTTTACTTCTTGGTTGCGTTTTGATGAAAGAGAAAAAAAACAGATCCGGTTTTCAAGAAAAAAAGTACAAATAATGCAGGTTGCGTTTTGGTTCTCAAGTCATTGGGTTTATGTTTACTTCTTCCTGCGTTTTGTTTCTGTTGCGTTTTGACTATCAAGAAAAATGGTTGCGTTTTGACTTGGACATCTTGCGTTTTGTTACCCACAACCAAACCGAGTCAACTCGGTTATTACCGAGTTGACCCGGTCAACTCAACTGAGTTTGGTCTGCCATGTCTAAACCAAAACAGAAAAAAGATGTAGACAAACAGACTCGATGCTAAACAAAAACCACTACTACAACAACATCAATCACCATCACAGCCTCCAACAACATCACAAATCCACCAAATACTATCCTAATTCACATCGTCACATCAATTATACACCATCTCCTCCACAAGACTCGAACTTAATTATAAATACAAAGATCTCAAACATTGATTTTGTGTGAATATCAAAACATTTGAAGACCTTTATAAGATCCAATCACACAAATAAATCTCATCACAGATCTGTGAAGGACGAACCCTCAATCAATATATGAAATTAAAGAGAGTTTTACAACAAATCTATTATAAACTCATCTTTGTTTCGGTTGCAACATAATCAAACAAGAAAATCGAACCTACCCGAGACCACATTAACATGATCTTGAAGCACTTCTCTCTCGTTCGTGTAGATTTTGAAGGGTGTTCGTATGAAGGATGTTTGGTTTGTTATTAGGACGAGATTTGCTAATTTTTGTAGGAAGATTAGAAGGAAAGGGTGCCTAAGATCGATTCATGTGTATAGATGATTAGTGATGATGGTCTATGTCAATCTTTGTGGGTATGAATAGGCTTAACATCATCAAAGAGATGGAAGAGATGGAAGTTAGATCTGTTATCATTTGGGAGAGATAAGCAGATGAGAGGCGGATGATAAGATTGTGATGAGAGATTGGGTTATACATGTGGGAAAGGATGAGGGCGGAGGAAGTTATGTGAATGGATTAGGTTTAGGTAAAGTGAGATTAGTTATAATAAATATAACTGTGTGTTATTTTTTTGGGTTTGGGCCAGCCGGGTCTATTTTAAAGATTTGGGCCATAGGTGATAAAATTGGTATTGGGCTACAATGTGTTGGGCTGGTCTCAAATATAGGTGGACTGCCGAGATTAATATAATTTTGGCTGGTTTGATGCGTTTTTAATCCGAAATTTATTAGTGTTAAGCTAGTAATTTTTTTTTTGATTAAGCCGGGTAATAAAAGCTTTTACGACAAGTTGGACTAGATAATGTTTTTTCGTTGACGACATTCAAACACAACATTTGTCTAGTTTAACGACATTTTTTGAACAACAACACAACAAACATGATACATAACGCTAAAACGATTCTGAAAAGATTCAATAAATGACAAACGGCTAGAGATTCGGACTACGATGACAAGTGATCACGAAGTTGATTTGGTATCCCTTATTTGAGATTGAAGTTGGATTTCACGAAGGCGTCTACTTATTTCATCATCGAGACTTTCTTCTATTTTCTATCGATTGATGACTTGCTTGAACGTATACAGCTTATGATTAAGACTTGAATTATCTAGTTACCAGCAGTCAGGGGTGGTTGGTTGCAGACCTGGATAACTATCACTTAAAGGAGTTACGTTGTAGTACTCAGTGTCACACGCAGAAGTCGATGTGGATAATTTCAAGAGGTGTTGTACTTCTTATACTTTTCTGGTTGGGTATAGAGTACTTATAGATTTAATCTTGCACCGTTCTTCAATCAACAACAGTGCAAGCTTAAGTAACAAATTTGGGGGATTTCACTTCATTTTCAAGTTTGGTATATCGGGTTTACTTCACAAGTGATCACAACAATAGCCGACAGAATACGAGGTTGGTAAAGTTAGCCAGAGAATTTAAAGGTTGAGATGTAATCAGCAATTCTCGCGGCATTCCAAGATAAAGATACTTCACAGTCTAAGCAAAATTCTTAAAGTTCTACAACGACATTCATATACAAGACCTTGATTATACCAAGTTTTCTTGATTCTTGCTTCATCTCCTCTACGGTTTCTGAAGACAAGAGGGTAATGCTTTGTTTGGATTTCAAGATTTGTGTTAAGACAAGAACTTCTCGAGTATACGTGCGTACACAACAATGATGCTTCCGAGAGTTAGCAACCATCATAGGGGAAAATGTGTACATCCGGGACATAGTTGACTTTGATGTTACCATGTCAACTTCCAAGGGGAAGTAGTGTATACTACTTTACTTAGTATAGTTTATGAAGTATACTGCATACGTAAGAAGTGTTGTTGCTGATTTCTCGCATGCACCCCCGAACGAATATTCACCAAGCCCTAATGACAAGAAGCAGGAGTAGTTGGTGTGGTTTGACTTCTACAAATTTCCGCTGTGCACGTCAATGACAAGTAGACGATTGTTTAAGCTACTTCAAAGTTTCAAAATCTGCTTAAGATAGGGATGTTGGTTTGGGGGGAAGCTGATTCAGAAACTTCGCCAAAAAGAAGTCTACGAAGAAAGCTTTTCAAGACATGTTGCATGAATTGGGAGGAAGTTAATCCAACTCATGCATACTACAATGGTTCCTGTACAATTAAAGACACTGAAGATCCAAGCTGGAGTACAAGTATCAAGACTAGAAGACAAAAATGTCATCTTCAGCATTGGAAGCGCCTTGGATGTCATTTTATCATGTTGTATTTGTACTTGATAGGAACATTATAAGTAATTCCGTATGTCCACATATTGGGGGAAGATTGCTAGCCTTAAAATATGAGGACTTATACGGAATTACATTAGTTCTTAAATAGGCAAACACGCAGGGACTAGATTAGACTATTAAGGATAGTTTAGTTGTGTTTGGACTATAAATACCCCATTCATACTTCCATGGAGGGGTGAGGATAATCATTTGTATTTTTCATAAAGTGTGTGTGTTTCTCTCTCTAGAAAACACACACATCTTTCCCTCTCTACTTTTCTCTCTTAATAATATGGCAACTTATTTCTTTTATCCTCCCCGACCTTCGGATCGTGTGTTTTAGGCTAGAATCTTCATGGGTAGCAAAGGGCCTATAACGCAAGACCTAAACCAATGCCTAATACTCCTACCCGCTAATCCTAATTTTATCTCTCTACGCGTTCCTATCAGAGGTCATGTCCTCGGACAAGAGAAGCTCCTTTATGTCCAACTTTAGTCTATCCTCCCATCTAAGTTTAGGCCTACCCCTTCGCCTCGAGCCTTTAACTTTTATGGCTTCAACTCTTGTAACCGGGGCATTCTATGGTCTCCTCTTGACATGCCCGAACCATCTCAACCTTCCTTCCCTCATCTTGTCGACTATAGAATCGACATCAAGTTCTGCTCTGAAAACTCCATTGGGTATCATGTCTATCATGGTTTTACCACAAATCCACCTCAACATTCTCAATTCCGCTACTTCCACCCTAGTCGTTTGAGCTTTCATGATCGGCCAACACTCTGAGCCATACAACATAGCTGGTCTAATCGCGACCTTATAAAATTTGCTTTTTAGCTTTAAGGGAATTCTCCTATCACATAGGACTCCTGAGGCCACCCTCTACTTCGTACACCCTACTCTAATACGATGAGCAACGTCGTCGTATATCCTTCCCGATCTATGTATCACCGAACCTAGATATCTAAAAGACTCTTTTGGTTGAAGAATCTGATCTCCTATATGAATATCCACTTCTTGGTGGATAACCTTATGCCTAATGAAATCACATCTAAGGTATTCTGTCTTCTCTCTGCTTACCCGTAAGCCATTGTCTTCTAGTGCCTTCCTCCACCTCTCAAGTCTGTTGTTTAATACTTCCACCGACTCTGCAATCAACACGATATCGTCTGCAAATATCATGCACCAAGGAATGTCCTCTTGAATCCCCCTCGAGAGTTCATCCAGTATCAAGGTGAAAAGGTATGGGTTAATGGCTGATCCCTGATAAAGGCCTACTTCCATCGGGAAAAGGTTTGTGTTCCCTACAGTGGTCCGTACGCGGGTCTTTGCCCCCTCGTACATATCCTTTATGACTCTTGAGTATCTCCTTGGAGTCCCTTTATCTATTAGGGTTTTCCAAACCAACTCACGTGGGACACTGTCATAGGCCTTTTCCAGGTCTAGAAAAGCCATATGCAAGTCTCTTTGTCTTTCCCTATACTTCTCCATAAGGCTTCTAAGAAGGTGAATAGCCTCGGTCGTAGACCTTCCCGGCATAAACCCAAATTGGTTCTCTGTCACCCTCGTCTCCCTTCTTAGCCTTCTCTCTATAACTCTCTCCCAAAGCTTCATGGTGTGGCTAAGGAGCTTGATACCCCTATAGTTGCCACATGCTTGCACGTCGCCCTTGTTCTTGTAAATGGGAATGACTTCACTGAGCCTCCACTCGTCAGGCATCTTTGCGCTTGAAAAGATCTTGTTGAAAAGGCAAGTCAACCACTTTACCCCTTCGTATAGGAATCTGGTCCAGGCCTACGACTTTGTTTCTCCCCATCTTCTGCAATGCAATCCGTACTTCCCGTTGGTTGATCCTGGAGTAGTAGTAGTCTTGAGGCAAAAGTGGGCTTGAGCTCCCAACTTCACTTCCTTCAGGTCTACACTCGTTGAAAAGAGAGCAGAAATACTCTCCCCATCTTTTCCTAATATCTTCTTCCCTCACAATGGTTCGACCTCCTTCATCTTTGATATTTCTTACGTTTCCTAGATCCCTTCTTCTTCTCTCCCGGGCTTTAACAATCTTGTATATATCATTTGCCCCCTCTTTGGAGTCCAGTTTCTTATACAAGTCTTTGTATGCTTTGTCTTTCGCTCGGGGACGAGGGCTATTATAGATGATCCCGCTCTTACGCTTCTCTTTTTAGCTAATTGGATAACCTTTCCGTACCGAGATCTATGCCTCACGATTCCCAACAGGCGACGACGAAAAGGAGTTTTCTTTGAGCCTAAGATGTTGAGTTTCGCAGCTAACTTTAGTTTGCACCTCTTCACTAAACCACCAGGATTCCCTATGTGTTGAATGAGTTCTAGCTGACTCACTAACCACACCTAAGGAGTCCCTTGCCACATCTTTGATAGTGTGGGCAAGGGTGTTCCACATCTGTTTAGCACTACTTGTAGACATGTCCTCATCCAAAGCCAAAAGTTTCTCTGATACTGTAGCTTTAAAAGTCTCTGCCATATCTCCCTTCAAGATTTTCCACAGAATCATCGCCCTCCCTATCGCCTCCCTCCTGTGTCGTTGTCTCTCGAAAAGAACATCCAAGGTTACCAACCTATGTTGAGATGAGCATGCCTCACTAGGGAAGGCCCTGCAGTCCTTGCACGTTCTAAGGTCACCTCTGCGTACTAGCAGAAAGTCAATTTAGGTGTTGTGACTCCCACTCTGGAAGGTAATTAAGTGGGCTTCCCTCTTCTTGAAGAAAGAGTTCGCTACTACCAGGTCGTGTGCGGTGGCAAACTCTAAAATTGCACGCCCTTCCCTCATCCTAGCTCCAAAGCCAAAACCTCCATGTACCCCCGCGTATCCATCCGCAGCGGATCCGATATGGCCGTTTAAATCGCCCCCGATAAAAAGATGTTGGTTAGTCGGGCACTCCCTCACAATCTCGTCCAGATCGTCCCAAAATTTCTTCTTTATTGCATCGCTAAGGCCCACCTGCGGAGCGTAGGCGCTGATTACGTTAACGGTCTCCCCTTCGATAACCACTGATAACGCCATAATCCTATCGCCGCACCTGCTCACTTGCACGACATTATCCTTAAGTCTCGCGGTTAAAATAACTCCATAACATAGCATGCAAGAATTGTCAAGTTGTATCAGGAGTATACCACAGCTTGTATCCGTTACCTTCCCTGGTACTAGACCCCTTCCACTTAGTCTCCTGGAAGCAAGCTATGTCAACCTTATGTCTCCCTAAGGCGTCGGCAAGCTCCAAACGCTTTCCGGTCAAAGACCCTACGTTCCAAGTACCCACCCTAATCCTACGAGTTCCCGCTAATCTATCATATCTCCTAATCTCCCTACACCCGACTACCCCTCCCAAGCCAGAAGGACATGACCTCAAGTGACCATCGCTTCCTACAGCCTCTATCCTACCCTAAGGCAAAACAAAGGCAACACCAAAGGAGCAAGAAGCAAAAAGAGCAACACAAAAAAGCGGGCCAAGTCTCCTAGTCTCTTAGATATTCAAAACTGAAATACTACACTTTTGTGTGGGCTGGTATTCACTAGTTTGTGCCTGAGTGTATACTCCTGATACAACTTGACAATTCTTGCATGCTATGTTATGCAATTGTAATTACAAGCATCAAATTATTTTGATCGTGCAGTTTCTTGGTGTGTTAAACTCAAAGAAAGCAAAATTGAGAGAGCTTCGGGACAAGCTGTCAAATCAGGGAACGACTGCAGAAGTGCAGGAAGACGAGGAAGAGTCAACTGACAAAACTGAAACATACGATGGTGATAGTGAAGATGAAAACATGGAGGAAGACTCAGCCACAAATGTCACAAGCACTTCAAAGGGTAATTCAGGAACATCACATGGTCGGAAAAGGAAGTGAGACTTGTTCAAGTAAGTAAAGTAAGTCCATCGTTTTAAGCCGTAACTAGTTAGTAAAATGTTAGAGTTGGAAAAGTCTCTATTCAGTAGCATATTTGTTTGCTTTTTAACGACTTGATGCTATTAAGTCTGTATAGGGTCTGGTTTTTCGTTAGGCAAGTAAGACTTGTGCATCCGTGTTTGTAACACTATTGCATGACAGTTTCACCTGGGTGTCCATCTTTTCAAGTTTTTAATGTTTTTGGCCTTATGTTGTTGGTAGGATATTGTTCTTAATGAAAAATGCAAAAAGATTGTACACTTTGCAAGACTTATTAGATAGAGAATATCAGGATCCCTTTTTTTCTATATGCTGCGTTATAATTCTTGTTTGCCATTGTTGTCAAAATTATTGGAGTCATTGACATGAGGATATCGAACAGCACACTCAAAATAGTCGAGTGGCCTTCTAGATCAACATTATATTCTGTTGTTTTGCATATGTAGGCAATTGTCATAGCTGTTAAATGAAGTCTTTACTGCCGATTACCTCAAATTTGACACTCTGTGATGAGGATCTTCCATATTTTTGTGATATAACTTTAACATGAGCATGATTTAGATGAATCATCAATTTACTAGTAAATTCGTTCTTGGTTTCAATAGTCGATATGGAGATCAAAGATCAATCTTTCACTACATAAAACGAGATACTTCTATTCATAAGACTCGTAGACGTGTTTCAAATTTCATCTAGCATGGGTCTCCACTTTCCAACAGGTGCAAGAAATGGCTAAAGCCTAAGCCCGATCGTAGGACCAACCCGAAAGCTATAACTCAAGCTAACTTTGCCATACACATATTGAGAATTTGGTTGCAGTCCACCACTTAGCCGGCATATGCTTTTTAGGCTCGAGATTTTATACAATTTTAGACCGGCTTTCTTGGAGTCAAGGTCTCACCTCTCCCACTTCCGTTGGGCATTCCTGTTTCGAGGTTAACTATAGGTATTGCCGTATTGGTATCCCTAAAATACTACCTGCTTGGCTATTCGGCCATTTGATGATTAAATACAATTAGCTATAACACATTATTGATGCGCACGTTACTTAAAAGTATGATTGTTAGTTACATTATGGTTAGGAGTTAGTTCCCATCTACACTCCATTACTCCAACTAAAATATTAAATAGAAAGACTTGTTGACTTTAGCATATTTATATAAGGATTAGGATTCTCTAATGTTCAAAATGAACATGACCCTGATATATTTTCTAGCAACTATTCTCTTAATGACTCATCCTGAATTTTCTCAGGCACTGTTTTTAAAGTTAATTATCGCAAACAATTGTTACACGAAACATGTTACATTATCGGGAGGAGCGTCTTATAATCGAGATCTTAGCTAATATACTTTTAAGAGTAAACTGCAAAAATCATCCTTGTGGTTTGTAATTTATGACACTAATCATCCCTAGTCGATACTATTAGCACTAATAATTCTTGAGTGGTGAAACGTTCGGCAAAAATCATCCGTAGACGGATGATTTTTGCAAAACTTTTTGTTAAACTTTTGCAAAAATCATCCCCAATAAGGATGATTTTTGCCGGACATTTAGCATTCAGGGATGATTAGTGCCAATAGTATCGGCTATGGATGATTAGTGACACATACTACAAACCACATGGATGATTTTTGCAGTTTACTCTACTTTTAACGAATTTGTGTGTGTTAAAGCTAGTAAGGTATATAGTAAACATTGTAACCAAATGACTTGTGTCTCAATGGTATCTCATGTTGTGTGAGAAACGCCCCAACAAAAATAATTGCAGGTTCAAGTCTTACTTAAGACGTGTGGGCTAGATGGCGTAAATCTTGTAAGATTGTTAAAACTGACGTTATAAAAATAAAAAATAAAAAGTTAGTAAAATTGACGTTTAATTATTAAAAATTCTAAATTATAATTTGCAACCTAAATAAATTTGTTATGGTCTTTAACATACTTTGTTTATTTAAGCCTCCATGTGAAGGAGGGAGGGAAGGAAGGAAGAAGTTAAAGAAGCTGCCGATTTATTCGAGTCGTTGTGAACGCTGTTGACTATTCAAAGTCTACCCATGACTTTCAACTACCAAATAAACACACCATATTTGATCATTTATTGGGTAGATATACTTTTGGAAGAAAGTCATTAAATGAAAATGTATCTTCATTTAACTATTTTTCAAGATATATCATTTTTTTTATTTTTTATTTTTTTATTTGATTATTATAGCATGAGAGATTAGGAATTGTCTTGGCAAAAAATACCATACGGTATTGGTATTTATCATCTTGGCACATCTATGTTTAACGGGTAGTGTATTTTATATCATACTAGAATGTGACGTATTTTATAAAACATTAATGTCTTAGGGCCTCATTTTGAGTTTTCCCTCCAGGATTTTTTCGAAAATTTCGAGACGGCCATAGTTTAACTATACGTAGAAGATAATGTGGTACTTATGCATTAGTTAGGGATCTCTCTAAGCTCCTGAAAAGTAGTATACTCACATTTTGAAAAACAAATGAACTACACGTCTCAAGGTTGTCCATAAAATTAAAGCATATAGGAATTGA
>BQNB010107423.1:0-23175 GCA_026074375.1 Tanacetum coccineum | reverse complement strand
TTAACGACAAAAGCAATCTCATTAACCTTATAAAGGAGTGTCACAATGAACTCACTTCGGGGGAGATTGTTAGCCTCAAAATATTAAGTCGAACAATGAAGTTCGTTTATTAAGAATATTAGGTCTCGATTATTATTAATATAAGTTGTAATAGGCTAGTTACGGGTATCGGGCTCGTTATTTAATCTAATTGTGTAAGCGTTATGGGCTTATGCCCACAAGACCCGAGCCCGACCCATGATTAAAAAACCTACGGCCCAACAAAAGCCCATGATGGCCGGCCCATGGTTGTAGGTATAAATACCCCTCTCCAAGGATGGAGAGGGTGTTGATTCATTTATAAGATTTCATTTTGTGTAATCAACCACTCTCTAACTTCTCTCTACATTTCTTTACATCTCTTCCTTAATTTCTTGTTCATATTATGAAGTGTAAGTGATTTTTGGGTTTCGACAGATTTTGCAAGACGTTCAAGCTCCTTTAGAGACAAACTTCGCATACCAAGGCGACGAACCAAATAATTAAACCTATCCACTAAAAGGGCTTTGGTGAAGAGGTCAGCCAGTTGGTAATCAGTCTTGACAAAATACAGTTCAATCGTACCATTTTCTACGTGCTCCTTGATGAAATGGTAGCGGACTGCGATGTCTTTTATTCTTGAGTGTTGGACCAGGTTGCAGGATACAGCTATGGTTGATTTCAAATCATAATATATAGGAATCTTATTAAAATGAAAGCCATAATCCGTTAACTGTGTCCGCATCCAAAGGACTTAGTCACAACAAGCAGATATAGACACATATTCTGCTTCTGCGATTGACAGCGTCATACAGTCTTGTTTTTTTCGAGGACCAACTTACCAACTTTTCGCCTAAGAACCGAGTTCCATTGGAAGAGAGTCTCGACATCCCGCATAATCAACATCTGAAAATCCAGTTAGTTCAAAACTAGAATCCTTCGTATACCAGAGACCCATATTGACAGTTCCTCAGAGATAACGAAAGATCCTTTTAACCTATTTGAGGTGCTTCTTGGTTGGCTTAGCCTGGTACCGAGCACATAAACAAGTAGCATGTACAATGTCCAGTCTGCTTGACGTAAGATACATTAGGGCACCAATCATGCTTTGATATTTCGTTGTATCAGCTAGAGTCCCATTTTGATCTAGATCAAGCTTGTCTTTGATCTCCATGGGAGTACCAATGGGATCACAAGTTTCCATTCCATACTTTTTAAGGATTTTTAAAACGTAGTTGGACTGGTTTATGAAGATGCCACGAGGGGATTGGTTAACTTTTAAACCAAGAAAAAACATCATTTCCCCCATCATCGACATTTTGAAGTGGCTTTTCATAAGGTCAAAAAATAATTAGGTATACCTAGGGTATATAGAATCAAAGATAATATCATATACATAGACCTGTATCACTAATATGTCATCGTCGAAGCGTCTTATAAACAACTTTGGATCAATGGTGCCTTTGGAGAAGTGATTATGTTGGAGAAACTTTGATAATTCGTCGTACCATGCTCTTGGTGCTTGCTTTAACCCATAGAGTGCCTTCTTTAGCTTGTAGACGTGGCTTGGATGATCAGCATCGATGAAACCTTCAGGTTGACACACGTACACGTCTTCTTTTAATGAACCATGCAAGAAAGCAGTTTTCACGTCCATTTGGAATACAATGAACGATTTGTGTGCAACGTAGGCCAAAAATATCCTGATAGCTTCCATCCTAGAAACTAGAGTGAAGGATTCTTCAAAATCTATTCCTTCCTCTTGACGGTACCCTCTCACAACCAGCTCTCATAACTAGACGATTTTGTTTGTAATGACCGTGTTCTCTTCGTCATGCTTGTTTTTGAATAACCATTTCAATGTAAGGGATTTAATGTTATCTAGAGCAGGAACTAACACCCATACATCAAGCCTTTTGAACCGGAGAAGCTATTATTACATTGAGTTAATCCATGCAGGGTCGGTTATAGCCTCTTGACATTTCGTGGTTCCATAGTGCTCACAGTCAGGGCGTAGATGCACATGTCACCATCGGTACGCAACTAATTTCTTATCAAAACTGGTCATGAGGGTTCTCCTATCACTTATTCCAGAGGGTGATCCTTAGTCCACTGATATTCGTGAGGGTAAGGTTGATAAAATGTATGCATGTTCGATGGATCCACATATTGTAAAGACGATGACTCAACAACACTTATGGATGGTGAAGCAAATGGATTTACAAATGTATTTGCATCGAGCATAGCATTCAGAATATTATCAGCAACAGTTTCAAATTGGAGTTGAGCTTGATCATCTTGTTGCTGAACATGTTGTTGTTCTGGTTTGAGCTCGTCAACATCCTGTGAAGTGTTTGGAATGATTGTTGCTTGTGGAGATGAATTTGTTGGTGTCGATGCGATGTCTGTTGTTGTTGTAGATGCCGTTGGAGTGTGAAGAACTTGAGGTGCTTGAGCATCAGGAGCAGTTCTTAGAGCAGCTGACGGTTGGCCACCAATATAATCATCATACACAGCTTCGAACAATAATTCCAATTCACTTTTAGTTGGTTTTTGAGATGTTAAGTAAGATCGAGTCCTGAACTGATTTGTCCAGAAGTCATGCTTTGAAGCCCAGGTTTTGAACTGCGTTGTTCAAAAGCCATAGCTGAAAGCTCATCAAATGTCACGTTCATCGTCTCCATGATTTAATTTGTCCTTCGGTTGTATACTCTGTAAGCAAAGGAATTAGCAGAATAACCAATGAAGAAGCCAATGTTACCTTTTACATCAAGCTTCCTAATGTCTTCACGATCATTCTTGGGATAACAGAGAGCCCCGAATACATGAAGAAAGGAGATATCCGGTTTTCTGCCGTTAATAAGCTCATATGGTGTTTTTCTAAATCGACGGTGAATGATGGAGCGGTTTTGAGTGTAGCATGTTGAAACGCCCCTTTCCAGACTCAAAATTTGACCGAAAGTTAAAACTTTGCGAAAACGCTTGACCAGGATCGACCTTGTATCATTTCCTTAATATATGATGAGGTGTCATTTTATACACTTTTTCGGGGTCGTTTAACCCCCTAAATCGTGCATTTATGCCCAAAATAGGTACTTAATCGTTCCTTTTTAGGTATTTCACATTTGGAAGGCATTTGGAAGAATTACACGTGACTTGGGCTTATTTAGAGAAGAAACGGACGAGACTACGGACCTACACCAACATCTCTCAAGATAATGTCCTTAGAAGCTGGAGACATCGTCGCAGATACAACGTGACGCCGTCACAACGAAGACCAAGACGGCGTCACAAGATCCCAAGACGGCGTCACAGCACACGACCCAACCCATTATCTAGAATATTCTCTTTCATGACGGCGTCACGATTAAAACGCAATGCCGTCATAGTGATTTTCCTCTATATACAAACCTGAATTTATGGTTTTGAGTGTGTAACTTTAGAATAAAAAGAGGGTACGAACCATAGTTCGTTTAGCATATGTTAGGGATGATTTTAGGGCCTAAAAACCCTATTGTACTCCCTCCAACTCATGTTTTAATCAAGTAAGGTTTATTTAATCATTCAATATGTCTATGTGTTGTTTGATTCATTTATGTTCTTGCTTTATCTTTAACATGCTTGGCGAAGCCTCCTATTATGTTTATTTATGATTGTATGAAACCTAAAATGTAGATCTTAGTGGTGATGCTTCTTGTGATATATGTGCATGTTAGGTCTTATAAAACCAACTTTTGTCTGTATCGATGTTGATATGTCTAGGAAAACATGATTGTGTAGAAAAGATACCATCGGATAACAGTCTTCATACTACCTTGCCCCTTATATGGTTGATCCACTCTTAATATATTTCACATGCATTTAATATACTCTTAGGGGCCTTGTAATAGTCTTCATACTACCTTACTTGTGCGTTGCCTTAACGGAATATTAAATAGATGGCGGGTTCGTGTAATTTGTTTACGACTTAGGAAATAATTACATAGATCATCACAAGTGTGACAAAGCAACAACACTAGGAGAAGCAATCTAGGGAGTAATACATGATTAAATAAACACAGTCTTTATTAATATTTTTTATCACCAGTACTTAAGATTTATATTCATTTGTTAATAGCTTAAACCAACCAACCTCTCATAATATATGATTTTACTTGCCTTTTTCCATAATATATAAAAACACAAAAATAATCTTCTCTCAACCCTTAGAATTCCTGTTTAGACCGTGATCAAGCCTTCCCAACCATATTCCCTATGTGAATGAAGAACAACCCTCTGAGTCTATGCCAATACTAACTACTAAATAATGATTAGTGCCCAAGCCTAGGGATTTTTAAAAACTTCGTGTAGAAATTCTTATGAGACGACCTCGATACCACAGTTTTTGGCATCGCCGCCTGGGGAATAGTTAGGTTCTGATCATAGTTTAGCTTAGTTCTACTCGCTTGAATCCTTTCAAGTAAGACTTTAATTTCCGCACATTAGCTTTCTTGTAGTCTATCTTTTCTTCGTGCTATCTGTTTCGTAACCTATTCTCGTCAACCACCATGGGAGACGAGAATCCTATCCGTACTATAGGAGAATACTCCAAACCAAGCTACGAGGGCTATAGGAATACCATTGAGATCCCCATAGGCAACAACGTGGTACCTCTTCGATCCGACACCATCCGGTTGGTACAAAATGGATGCTCATTCCACAGACTTCGGTCCGAGGATCCAAATCAACACCTCAAGGAGTTCCTAAAACTAGTGGACTCACTTGGACTTGACGGTGAAAATAGGGAAAGAACGCGCCTACATTTATTTCAATTTTCCTTTCTCGATCAAGCTAGCAATTGGCTTGAACGCCTTCCTGCAGGATCCATCACCACATGGGAGGATCTTACTACCCAATTCCTTGCTCAATTCTTTCCACTAGGAAGGACCGCAAAACTCCGCAATGATATCCTGATGTTCCAACAACATCATGGAGAATCTCTATCTGAAGCATAGACTCGTTTCAAGGACTTACTCCAAAAAGTCCCTCATCATGGCATAGACCTTTGGCTTCAAGTCTAATTTTTTTATGACTATGTCAATCCTGTCACAATACGAACCATTGACTAATCGGCCGGGGGTAAGCTTCGTAACCTCAACGTTGAAGAATCATGGGCATTATTAGAGGACCTCGCACTCTATGACAACGAAAGTTGGAATGACCCAAGGGATTTCGCTAAGCCGGTCAAGGCAATCGCTTTGCCTTAAGATGTCCCGAGTACATCCGACCACCGTCTAATCGAGCTTGAAAATCAAGTCCAACGCTTAATGGAAGCTCATCTTGCTCTGACATAACCTACCCAAGTAAACAAAATCACTATCTCATGTGAGATCTGCAGTGGTCCCCATGACACTCAGTATTGCATGGGAGATCCCGAACAAGCCTTTGTTAAATACGCATCCTCGCGTACTGATGAAGCGGGAGGTAAGTGGTATACCTTCAAGGCCGAGCAAAACAATCTTGGTGACACCTACAATCCGTCATGGAGAAGTCACCCCAACCTTAGGTGGAGACAACCCCAAAATTCCTAAAATAATTTTTCAAACCCACTTAACCGGTTCCAACCCAACGGTTCAACCCCAAACCGTTCCTTCAACAACCGTCCTTAAAATTTTAACAATGAATCAAATATAAAAGGACTGGTTTCCAAATTCTTGGTATCTCAAGACGCTAGATTGCCTAGTTTGAAGCCGATTTCAAATGACAACAAGGTGAGATGACCAACAAAATCAACACTGTGTTGAAGGCCATCACCAATCAAATAGCGGGTACATTACCTAGCGATACGGTTAAGAACCCAAAACTAGGGACTCATCCAGTTTTGTCTGCTCATTCTTACCCAACAGTAGACCCGCAATGCTCTTCTTACCCGTCCACCTCAATCAACACTATCAAAGCACATTTCAAGGAGGCAACCATTCCCCAAACAAGCCTGCAGCAACCCGTAGTTGAAATCGAACCACAACAACCGGAGGAACCCGAACCAACTCTTAAAGGTGAATTCTAGGATTTACATCTTAACCTACCGGTTCTTGAAGTCCTAGCTCACGCTCCAATCTATAATGCTATATTAGATAAATACGTGAAGAGCTTAGAGCTAGGCAAAAACGGATCAACATTTGTGCAAGGTGAAGTACCTGCAAAAATAGAAGACCCCGGACTATTCACACTACCTTGTAGATTAAGGGACTCAAAACCTTTCGATACCTTGGCTAATCTAGGATCACGCATAAACATAATCCCACTTTACCTCTTTAAAAAACTTAACATCGGACTATTAGAGGAGATTGACCATATATTTGGATTGGCTGACAGAACCAAATCCTACCTCGTTGGGATTGTGAAAGACGTAGAAGTCCACATAGGAAAACTAAAACTATTAAATGACTTCTACGTAATTGACATGAAGAAGGACCCCAAAACCCCTTTACTAGTAGGAAGATGATTCCTAGCTACTGCCAACGCAGTTATAGATTGTAGGATGGCCAAAATAGCGGTAGGAGAAGGAACCACTAGGTCGATATTCTGTGTAAAAGGAGTAGACTTAGGTAAGGGGAAGCACCTTATTGGACCACACCTGGAAAAAGAGAATCCTACAAACCACGACCTAGCACGGATAGAATAGGCGCCCGAACCCCTTATTACGCTAGGAAGGACTTCTTAGACTGCGATTTGCCCAGAGAATGGGAAATTTCTATAGATGTCGAGCTTAATCCTTTTAAGGATACCTTAGTATTTAGGAGAATGGTAGAATTTCTAGGAGCCATACCTATTAACCTTAAGTGTAACAAGTGGGAATCAGAGGACCTAATTAAAAACCCAATTAACTAGGACAAACCACCCAAAAACAAAGATGGAGCATGGCATGCCAAGATTAGATTGATTGACCCCGATGGAGAGGAATTTACCAGAACCCTTCAATCAATCCCCACTATTAGGAAGCTCTCCAAAAGAGAAAGTCCAAGAGAGATCATCAACTTAGACCACTTCTATGACACTTGACGTGTGACTTCGAGTCTAGCTACAAGACTCATTAATAAAGAAAAGCGCTTCTTGGGAGGCAACCCAATTTACTTTTATTGCACATTAGGAGTGTCATGTGTGTTTTAATTCTTTATAGTTTGTTTTATTATGTTTGAACTATATTGTAATCATGCTTTGTTTGTCTTTAACCTCGTCTTAATTTGAATCAAAGGTATTTTGCAACAATAAGTGTAGGGGAATCTATCCGGTTTTTAGAACCAAGTTAAAACATGTTAAATAAATTGTTTAGATTAATTCGCGTCAGTTTCGAGTCATATGATTGAATTGTTAAATCTCAGGTTTTATACAACTATTTATACAGGAACTAACTTATGGAATCAAGTGCAGGAAATTTCTCATCAAAAACAAAAATTTCATTTTCACAGAACGTAGAGACGGCGTCACGATTTATATGCGACGTCGTCACCACGACACCTGTGACGGGGTCATAAAAACCCTGACGGCGTCAAACGCCCAGGTTCAGAAAACTTAAAGTTTTTAATTATTTTTGAAAATAAAACTTGCATAACATTTAATATATGTATTCTTCTGCTACAAACCTGCAAAACCTAATGAGTTTAACAATTCTCTCATCCTATCCTTACTGCTTTATCGAGTCAACCCCAATTTCACATTGTATAATTCGAGTTCTATCGCACAATTTTTATGCTGGGTATGTTTGTTTTGTCGTTTTGATTAACAATTAATAATTGACGAGAAAGAAGCTTGAAAGTTTCTAGAAAGTTTCATTGGATGATTCTTGAGGACGATTTAACAGATATCGGCATGTTTCTCTCTCATTATAGAGCAATACATGGGGTTGTACTAGTTTCTTTCCTTGTTTTCTCTTTCCCTTTATATCGTTTCTACGGGTACTTCTTAGAACATTGAGGTACAATGATCAACTAAGTGTAGGGGGGGAAAATAAGCCTTAGAAACTATTCTTTCATTTGTTTTGTTCTTAAAATGATGGGTAATATATCGAAACATAGCATAGAGTGCAATTTGTTACCCCAATTTAAATTTTTCTTATGACACCTATCGTCCGAAAACCGTATTAATATCGATCTCATGGATAAGAATTTAATTACTAGCACAATAACCTTAGAAATTCCTCCCCTTATATATATATAAATATAATAATATAATATATTATATATAGTATATATAAATGATATACTGAAATTATATAGTATAAAATATTCTATATATAGAAGTATATATATATATATAAAAATATGTGGGTGTGTGGTGTGTTGTGTGTGTGTTTCTATACTAATATTATTAAATTATAATAAGTTATCTAATATATAAGACACACACACAGCACACCACAGTATTATATGATATATATAATATATATAATATATATATATAGGTTATAATATAATTATTATATATAGTAGTACTTGTTTGTGTGTGTGTATACGATACACATATATATACATATATAATTATAAAATATGATAATATATATATTTAATATACTATAAATATATAGGAATAGTTCGAAATAAAAAGACAACTATTTGATGAGTAAGAAAAAATAATTTTTGTTTTTTTAAAAGTTCCGAAAAATTCAAAAAAATTCCATTAAATCAGGGTAGTATGTATAGGTGCAAGTAAAACTTGTGTAAAAGAAGTTTTTGCTAATTTTGAGTTTATACTTTTTTATTATAACGCGCAAAACAGGAAATTTTTGATGACAAAAAAATTTTAGATGCCAAAATTTTTTGACTTGTTATAAGTTTTGGATGATGCGCAATAAAATTATGATCAAAAAGTCATAGAAGTTGGGACAAAAACGTATTATTGATGCAAAAAAAACCGTATTTAATGAACAAACGTTTTTTTAAAAATTTTTTTCGGCAAAACTATCCAATTTTGAAAAAACAATCCTTACAACTTTTTCATGCACCAACATACACGATCTTGTGGAATTTTTCAGAATTTTTTAAAAAATAAATATTTTTATCCTTCTCACAAATATATTGTTCTTTTTATTTATGATCTTTATCGCTATATACATAAATATACTAATATTACATATATATATATTACATAAAATAAACTATACATATATATAGTATAGTAATATAAACATATAAATATATAGTAACATATATAAATCATATTATAAATATAGTACATATAATATAATAAATATATTTATATAATCGCTTTATGATATTTAAGGAATTGGGGTATCTAAATATTGAATACCCAAGATAGTTTATACTTTAGCTTTCTCGAGTTAATGAGTTGAGCAACCACATGAGTCAAATATCCGTCGTTACGGATGTGTACGAGTGGACTTCGTTGCTTTTCTGGAGCATTGAAGAAAATCGAGGTATAAATTATATGATTATCGTTACATATTAAATATCTAGAACTAGTTTCTTGTGGATTGCATCCCGTGATGCATCCTGAGACCGCATAGTAAGTATTAGGATTTACTTGATAAGAGGCATTAGGATTAACCCATGTTTTAAACCTGTAATTGTTATGATGGTCACACCGATCATATAACTATCCCACACCCTTGTCACACACTTATTATTAGTACAGGATATCCCTAGTACAACCCTCCGAGCCTATCATTTTTCACGATTCTCATAATTTTCTGGTTAAGCCGGACTATTAATGAATAGCATTGTTAACCCTTAAACCAATCGTTACACCAAAATCGCCTTAGCCTACCTTGTTTGTACTCACCTTTAGTACATTATTGTGTTTAACCCAAGTTAATTATTGAGTACACGGTTGCTAAGTCCTTATCCTTGTAAATACTGTTTTGGGACGTTTGGGATTCATGGCAATATTTATTTCGCGGAAGAACGGGGAAGAAAAGTTAAGTCAATACCCTCATATGTTTGTCAAATGATCTCCATGTTATTTTAATCCACCTCAAATCGGGTCATTAGTTAGATTGTAAATATCGAGCATATAAAAGTTCAAGTGTAGGGGTACGTATTATAAACCCCATGTGATGTATTATGTCATTAAAAAAATAATGAGAAAAGAAAAAGAAAGAGATTGATGTAGAGTTGTGTAGAGTTTGTATATCTTCGTCCGAGTCTTGGCTTAGCAACCAAACCAAAGTGTATTCGTGTAAATACTTAGCTAACCCTTCAACTCCAAATTCACCCAAAGCCACCCAAATGTATCTCATATGTTTCTGTTTCCATTATATGTTATCTTACACCTACACCCCACAACCCTTTAAAATACCTCTTAGATAGTAATAAATAATACTTGCACCTAGCGGTGGAGGTTTGATCCTTTACCAAGCCTATGATAATTTATATGCTATAACAGGTAATGAGTGTTGATTTTCTGTTTCCCCTATATGTTATAATTTATTATACAACCGAGTAAAAGAGAGAGTCCCAAACACTTATGTGAGGTGCTAGTATGTACTTTCCGTGCTATTAATTATAAGGTCTAGAAGGTTGTGTTATAAAATACTTTTAAAGAGTAAGTAAAATGACCCTTCATATTGTTATTGTCTAGGTAGAAAAGCCCATTTGCTTGAGGACAAGCAAATCCCAAGTGTAGGGGTATTTGATGAGGTGTCATTTTATACACAATTTCAGGGTCGTTTAACCCTCTAAATCATGCATTTATGCCCAAAATAGGTACTTAATCGTTCCTTTTAAGGTATTTCATATTTGGAAGGCATTTAAAAGAATTACATGTGACTTGGGCTCATTTAGAGAAGAAACAAACGAGACTACGGACCTACACCAATATCTCTTAAGATAATGTCCTCAGAAGCTGGAGACGGTGTCACAGATACAACGTGACGCCGTCACAACGAAGACCAAGACAACACCACAAGATCTCAAGACAACATCAGAGCACATGACCCAACCCATTATCTAGAATATTCTCTTTCATGACGGCGTCACGATTAAAACGCGACGCCGTCACAACGATTTTCCTATATATACAAACCCGAATTTAGGGTTTTGAGTGTGTAACTTTAGAATAAAAAGAGGGTACGAACCCTAGTTCATTTAGCAACTGTTAGGGACGATTTTAAGGCCTAAAACCCTATTGTACTCCCTCCAACTCATGTTTTTAATCAAGTAAAGTTTATTTAATCATTCAATATGTCTATGTGTTGTTTGATTCATTTATGTTCTTGCTTTATCTTTAACATGCTTGGCTAAGCCTCCTATTGTGTTTATTTATGATTGTATAAAACCTAGAATGTAGATCTTAGTGGTGTTACTTCTTGTGATGAATGTGCATGTTAGGTCTTAGAAAACCAGCTTTTGTCTGTATCGCTGTTGATATGTCAAGAAAAACATGATTGTGTAGAAAGGATACCATCGGGTGACAGTCTTCATACTACTCTGCCCCTTATATGGTTGATCCACTCTTAATATATTTTACATGCATTTAATATACTCTTAGGGGCCTTGTAATAGTCTTCATACTACCTTACTTGTGCGCTGCCTTAACGGAATATTAAATAGACGGCGGGTTCGTTTAATTCGTTCATGACTTAGGAAATAATTACATAGATCATCACAAGTGTGACAAAGCAACAACACTAGGAGAAGCAATCTAGGGAGTAATACATGATTAAATAAACACAGTCTTTTATTATATTGTTATCACCAGTAGCTTAGATTTATATTCAGTTTAATAGCTAAAACCAACCAACCTCTCAAATATATGATTTACTTGCTTTCCATAAAATATAAAAACACAAAAAGAATCTTCTCTCAACCCTTAGAATTCTGTTAGACCGTGATCAAGCCTTCCCAACCTATTCCCCGAGTGAACGATAACAACCCCCGAGTCTTGCCTATACTACTACTACAACGATTAGGTGCTCTGCCTAGGGAGTTGTAAAACTTCGTGTAGAAGTCTAACGACGACCGCATCAAGTTTTTGGCGCCGCCGCCTGGGGAATAGTTAGGTTTTGATCATAGTTTAGCTTAGTTCTACTTGCTTGAATCCTTTCAAGTAAGATTTAATTTCCGCATATTAGCTTTCTTGTAGTCTATCTTTTCTTTGTGTTATCTGTTTCGTAACCCATTCTCGTCAACCACCATGGGAGACGAGAATCCTATCCGTACTCTAGGAGACTACTCCAAACCTAGCCACGAGGGCTATAGGAATACCATTGAGCTCCCCGTAGGGAACAACGTGGTACCTCTTCGATCTGACACCATCCGGTTGGTGCAAAACGGATGCTCATTCCACGGACTTCGGTCCGAGGATCCAAACCAACACCTCAAGGATTTCCTAAAACTTGTGGACTCACTTGACCTTGACGGTGACAATAAGGAAAGAACGCGCCTGCGTTTATTTCAATTTTCCCTTGGCGATCAAGCTAGCAATTGGCTTGAACGCCTTCCAGCAGGATCCATCACCACATGGGAGGATCTTACTACCCGATTCCTTGCTTAATTCTTTCCACCGGGAAGGACCGTAAAACTCCGCAATGATATCCTGATGTTCCAACAACATCATGGAGAATCTTTATCCGAAGCATGGACTCGTTTCAAGGACTTACTCCAAAAAGTCCCTCATCATGGCATAGACCTTTGGCTCCAAGTCTAAATTTTTTATGACCATGTCAATCCCGTCACAAGATGAACCATTGACCAATCGGCTGGTGGTAAGCTTCGTGACCTTAACGCCGAAGAATCATGGGCATTATTAGAGGACCTCGCCCTCTATGACAACGAAAGTTGAAATGACCCAAGGGATTTTGCTAAGCCGGTCAAGGTAATCGCTTTGCCTCAAGATGTCCCGAGTACATCCGACCGCCGTCTAATCGAGCTCGAAAATCAAGTCCAACGCTTGATGGAAGCTCATCTTGCTCCGACAGAACCTACCCAATGACCAAAATCACTACCTCATGTGAGATCTAAGTGTCCTTACGACACTCATATTGCATGGAAATCCCTACAGCCTTGTTGAATAAGCATCCTTCTACCGATGACCGAGAGTAAGTGGTATACTTTCAAGCCTGAGCAAAATAATCTTGGGGACACCTACAATCCATCATGGAGAATTCACCCAAACCTTAGGTGGAGACAACCTCAAAATTCTCAAAATAATTTTTCAAACCACCTCACCGTTCTAAACCCAACGGTCAATCCCAAATCCGTTGCTTCAATAACCGTCCTCATAACTTCAACAATCATTCAAATCTAGAAGGATTGGTATCCAACTTCATGGCATCTCAAGACGCTAGATTGTCTAAGTTTGAAGCCGATTTCAAACAACAACAAAGTAAGATGACTAACAAAATTAACACTGTGTTGAAGGTCATCACCGATCAAATAGCGGGCACATTACCTAGCCACACGGTTAAGAACCTAAAACTGAGTACTTCCCTAGTTTTATCTGCTTGTTCTTACCCAACTAAAGACCCGCAATGCTCAACCCATGTCCATGGCTTAATCAACTCCATCATAATCCACCCCAAGCAACCAAACGAACTCGAAAGTGACGAATCAAAAGAAAAAGAGCATGGAAAGAGGGGAGCCCCGAAGATACCAACACCATGGTACACAATGATGAACAAAGTGAATACTATTGCAAACTGAACCAAAAAAGTACAACTATTTTGATAATCTAAGGCCTGACACAAGACGATGAAAAAGAATGGCTTGATGTTGAGAACCTCAAGATTAGTTACACAAGAGAGTAATCGGTTTTTATGAAGATCGCTGATTAAGGAGAGCCGAAATGCTGCTCATTATGACTTTAGGATAAAAAAAGGGTGACCCAAGAAACCTTAAGATTCCCTACATGATTGGACATAAATTTACGGCTAATGCATACATTGATGTCGACCTACCCATGAACATTATGTCCTTGGCCTATTATAACTCTTTTAGAAAGGATGGATATGAGTATATGGGAAGAAATTTTGTAGGATCAGGAAGGGATATGCACGTATTTGTAGGAAACATGAGTTACGTCATGGATTTCACCATCCTGGAAAATATTGAGACTAATATTGATCCTAGCTTGTCAAACGTAGTATTGGACGGCCCTTCGTTAAGATCGTCTGCCTAACTATAAATAGGAAATACGGGTTAATGACTTTCATGGATGGGATTAAAAAGATTACCTTTAAAACACCATATAAGGACCCGAAGAGGAGAGAATTGTCTAGCGAGGGTCATGACTTATTATCATCTAGGATAATACTCAGTGAGGATGACTATGATAGAGTATGTAGGAGGCCATCCTACTTAGAAGATGGGTTTTATAGAGACACCATTAAGCTCGGACCTGAATACCTAACTGGAATGGAAGACGAAGGAGAAGTTACATAAAAACGTATGACTTCGAGTCTAGCTACAAGACTCATAAATAAAGAAAAGCGTTTTTGGGGAGGCAACCCAATATTTACTTTTATCGCATATTAGGAATGTCTTGTATGTTTTAATTCTTTATAGTTTGTTTATTGTGTTCGAATTAGTTTGTAATCATGCTTTGTTTGTTTGTAACTTCGTCTTATTTGCAATCAAATGTATTTTGCAACAAAATAAGTATAGGGGAATTTATCCAGTTTTTAGAACCAAATTTCAAACATGCATAATAACTTGTTTAGATAATTTGCATCAGTTTCGAGTCCATATGAGATAAATTGTCCAAATTTTAGGTTATGCATGCTATTTGTACAGAATTAACTTATGGAATCAGTGCAGGAAATTTTTCATCACAACAAAATTTCATTTTCAACAAACATGGAGACGATGTCATGATGTACACTCGACGCCATCACCACGACACCTGTGACGCGTCAGGATTTTTCCTGACGGCGTCAAAACGCCCAGGTCTAGAAAACTTAAAGTTTTTATTTTTTTTTTTTGTTTTTTTTTTTTTTTTTTTTTTTTTTTTTTTTTTTTTTTTTTTTTTTTTTTATTCTTGAAAATAACTTGCAATAAGCATTTAAAATATAAACGCCTTCTGTCTATAATCCTGCCAAAAAAAACCAATGAGTTTGACCAATTCTCTAATCCTATCTTTACTGCTTTAATCGAGTCAACCCTAATTACCATAATGTATATTGTAAATGCGCACATTTTATGCTTGAGTGTAAGTTTTGTAATTTGTCTTTGATTACAGGTTATATTTGATGAGAAGAAGCTTGGAAGTTCTTAGGAAGTTTCATTGGATGATTCTTGGAGGACGATATAACCAGTTATCGCATGTTTCTTCTCTATTATTGAGCAAACCAGAGGAGTACTAGTTTCTTTTACTTGTTTTCTTTTACTTTTATTCATTTTTACGGGTACCTTTATAGAACATTCGGACAAGTTCAACTTAAGTGTAGGAAAAAATAAGCTTTAGAAACTATTATTTCATTTACCATTTGCTTTGTCCTTAAAATGATAGGTAATATATTGAAATATAGCATAAAAGGTGATTTTTACCCAAATTTAAATTTTTTTATGACACATACCAATGAAAACCGAGTATTAATAGCGTCTCATGGATAGGAATTTATATGACTAGCACAATAACCCTCATAATTCCACCCCAAAAATGTGATGTTCGCCTTTAGATCTATGGGAATTCGGATATCTATTATTGATGCCCAAGATAGTTTATACCTTTAGCTTTCTTGAGTTAAGAAGTGAACAATCATATGTGTCTATTTCGTCGTTATGGATGTGTACGTGTGGTCTTTGTAGCCTTTTCTGGAGCATTGAGATCGGTATTAAATTATATGAGTGTACTGGTAGTATATTAAATTCTAGAACTTGTTTTTATATGCTCCCGAACCGCATATAAGAATTAAGGATTTTGCTAGAAAAGAGGCATGTAGGATTAACTCATGTTTTAAACTTGTAATTGTTATGATGGTCACACCGATCATATAACTATCCCATACCCTTGCCATGCACTCATTATTAGTGCAGGATACCCATAGTACAATCCTCCGAGCCTATTCTTTTTCACGGTTCTCGTAACACGTTTAACATCATTTAAGATTTCTAGCGCAACTCTTCTTAAACATCTTTCATATACATCTCGTACTTAACCATGTCATACTATTGCTTTATACTTTATCATGTCCTTTACATTATACAACTTATCATACTTCAACTTTTTATTAGTAATTCATATAAGCACTTACACTCAATACAATACTTCTTCATTAAGCGACTTTTTTATAATTTAAACATCTTCACATTACCTAGCCCATACTTACATGCTTTCATTATTACTTATTAAAATGCAATCCTATGCATTTATCTTAACTCAAGCACTTCTGAACTCATACCATCATATACATCTTACGTTACTTATATATTTAAATAATCTACCATATACTTTACTTTACATTACATAAACATATACTTCTATACTTAAAACTTTTCCAATTAGTGCTTCACATTCTTAGCGACATTCACAATCCCTTAAGTCTATGGCAAAATAACATATACCATATTACATAATCATTCTATATCCATACATTATCATTCCATTTGCCGCAAGCACTTAACTACCTTATAACTAAGGCATTCACATTCTTTGATACTTAAACTTACGGCAACGCATCTACAAGTGGTATAAGTTTAGGCATACTATAGTGGAAACCTACTTCTCTTAGATCGAAGCTCTGATACCAAGTTGAAATGCCCCTTTCCAGACTCAAAGTTTGACTAAAAATTAAAACTTTGCGGAAACGCTTGACCAGGAATGACCTTGTATCATTCCTTTAATATAATTTTTAAAATACATTACAATTAGACTCTTTAAAGTTCTATTATCATAAAGTATACTCGATAAGCTTTCCAACGATATAAGAAACTCGTTCTAACTCCTTACAGTTTACATTTTACGGCAAAAACAAAAACCCAAAACTGTAAGACCAGTCAGCCGGGCGGCTGGATGGCCATCCGGGTGGCTAGAAGGTCGTGCCAAGTGGCTCCCTACTCCTGGACTCCCACAAGCTTATTTTTGACACTTTGTTATGAAAAACTAACTTCTCGGACTCGATATTAAATGAAACTTTACATAATTCATTAAAACATCATAATACATTATTTCCATAACTGTTTGTGGTCTAAATGATCCAAAAACATATACCTTATGGGGTTTACCAAACACCCCGTTTCAACGCATTTACATTCACTATTGACCCATTCACCTTCATTCATATACAAGACCAATACAAAAGACATTGACACTTGACACTTGATACTTACAAACCATTAGGACACTTTGGGGGTTCAACATTGATCGAGCTCGGTATTCTAGTTAAGCTTAACCACATAATCAATACTTTCCAACCCGTGCTCAATCTTAAGCCTTCACCAGGGACTTACCTTCATCGTTTAAACCTACAAAACATTGCAACTTAAACACATACACTTTCACTTAGTAAGTAAAGGCAATAGTATGAAATCATATATCATTTATACATATAAGCAACGTACACGTCGCTTTTTGCCCAAGTGGACATAACAATATTATAACTTGCATAAACACATAAACCATGAATAATCATACCTTAACACAACATCAACACATTAACATTCTCATCCATCACTTGCTTACTTACACATACCTTTATTAGTCCTACTCTAGTTCAACACATAATAGGTTAGTTATGCCAAACTAAACCATTAGTCCATTAGGCATCCAAGCACCTTGACCTAATTGCTTATCAAACCTTAACACCACATACACATAACACATATATGCTAAACTCAATATAACTTCACATTATAACCATTTACTTACCTCATTCCGTAGCTTAATTTCATCACCATCATCTTCCAAAAATCTTGCCTTCCTAAACCATAATCATCACCAATCATTATTACATAAAACAAAACATAATAAGGGTTTATATAACCCAATTACATACCCTTTATCATTACTTAACATAATATGATCATTCTTTGATCATATGATGAAACCTTCAATTACCATATTCTCTTAAATCATTAATTGGACTCAAACCCTTATTAACAATACCTCCTTACTTGTTTTAAAATAACAATTACCCCAAACCCCCAATTTAGGTACATGAACCCTAACTCTTAATTCTTCAATTAATTCAATTAAGATTACTGATGACATCAAATAACGTTACTTTTATAGCATCATTTATCCCATGTAAATAACCTATTTTTTATAATTATTGCAAGAATTGTTACTTAATCGTTTATATTTAAGATTTGCAGTAATTATGGAGTACTTTGTGAAGATTAGCAAAAATGCACGCATTCTGGAGCTTAAACAAAGACATTTGAAGATTACTGTTCTGACATCCTATACGCCGTATCCATCAAGGAAGATACGGCGTATCCATGCCTGCACTTCACAACACTTCAAAAGAAACCACGAAGATACAAAGTCCAATACGCCGTATCCAGGAGAACTCTATACGCCGTATTCAATATAAAGTAATAAAATATTCTAGAAGATTTCGAATGTGGTCCCTACTCCGAGAAACCCCCGATACGCCGTATCCATCTCTCCCGATACATCGTATCGACCAAATTCCAGACAGTATAAATAGAAAACCTAAAAATGGATTTTCAGTGTGCTTGATCATATTTTCGATACCTTAACCACAAAAGTTGATTTTCAGAAGACAAGAAGAGCAGAAGAGGTCAAGCAAAGCTACTAATTCCATAGGAAACACCTTGTAATCTCCTATACTCTTGTTATCGTTCGATTTTTGGTATCATTCGTTTAACTCGGTTAGTTTATCTTGGTTGAATTATTACTTTTGTATTAATTACGATGATTAAGGGCTAATACCCTTGGGTATTAGCCACGATTATAAAGATTTAAATGTTTGGTTTGTTTATATCAAATGCTTAATTTATCGTTGATTGTTTGTTTATGTTTATTAATTCATACTTGCTTACGTGCTTTTGTATGCGACCTATCATTCAACTGGATCTATTGATATCGACCAAGTTAGCTAGATGCCGAGATGGCTCTCCATATAGTGATTTATATATCTAGATCAATAGGACCACAATTAATGCCATATCTTTACCTTTGGGATATGTGAACAAGTTGGACTAGCAGGTGACCTAGGATCAACAAATAATGTACTGATCCCTTTGGTAAAGACTTAAACAGTGGATTACTAGAATATAAATTGCCATTAAGCAGTAAGTGGGTAAAGTATCTATGAGCTATGGTCTAATAAGATCACCATTATTATTCTAATAAAGATAGATTATAATCAGCAAGTAGGATGCTTTATGCGGATGCGTTTAATTGTGACAAAATTCTACGTGTCTAGGTTTTAGAAAGAAGTCTCGCCTAATTCTAGAAATGATATGCCGCCTCGAGATAAGCACTCATTGCACTAAATAAACAAACCAACGTTTTAATTGAACTAATCATAGTTAATACATTTTTTTTATATTTGGCTAGACCGCTCTTCTATCTTTTGTTTGTCTGCTTACGTATGTTATTATGCATTAAATTGATCTAAGTTACCATAAAACATGTGTCATTCTCTCAGTGGTCGACACCTTACTTACCACAAAACAATTTTTTATATGTTTAACATAGAATAGAATTTACATAATTTAAATTGACTTAGTCTCGTTAACTAAAATATTGATAAAATAAAAGATTAGTTCTCGCTCTTAGTGATCGACACCCTACTTACCACGAAACTCCATCTGATCGGGTACACTGCCTGTTAAAGTATTGTTTTAGGTAAAGTCGGCAAAATATAAATAGTAAAACTTGATAAATAAATTACCTACACACAACAGCACATCAAGTTTTTGGCGCCGCTGTCGGGGAATGAAATTTTAATCTTGACTTCTATTTAATATTTTGGTTTTTAACATTGGATTAACTTAACCTCTAGGATTAGTGTAATTTAGATTAATTAGTGTAATTTAGATTAGTCTAAAATTTTAGGAGATTAGTCTAATAATTTTTGTATATTTGTTTGTTATATTGTTGCTTGTTTTATGTGTCTGCTTTGATTTGTTTGTTGGTTAATATATTTTTTTTTAATACCATGTTCTGGTCGATAACTTGATACGGGCGTATTCACTTGTTGAATATGCGTTATATAAACTTTTTATCTAGACAACGTATCCATTCGGTGACTGATACGATGTATACAAATCAATTGAATACGACGTATTAATCGTCTGATACAGTAACAGAGAAGTTTTTCATACTCGAACTTAGAGCTTAAAATTCTATATACGCCTTTTTCCAAACTGGTTCTACTGATAATTTTATGGTTATTTTCAGTAACAATGACAAAGGTGATTAAGGAAGAATTAGAGAAACTTGGATTTCTTGAGAGCAATGATGATTCGTTCGCTTGAAATACACCACTTGGAACTCTTTGTGATGAATTCAACTGGTTGAGCAGAATAGATGACGATTTGTTTACTTATGAGGTTGTGATTCCTGGGCTTGCTAGTATTCCATGTGATCCAAAAGAAGAGGACGATTCAGATAATGGTGATCTTGATATTTATGAACCACGAGTATGTTATGATGACAATGATCGAATTTACGCTGAAGCAATAATTTTTGTTAACAAAAAGTTAGTAAGGCTAATGGACGTCACTGTTGAGCAATGGCTTGATTTAATATATGGGGATCATAAAAAGGTTATTGTTAAAGTCAAGAATGAAGTGGTTTCTAACTGGTTGGTTCGAAGCTGTTAGAAATAAAGAAATGTTCTACTTGTAAGCACTATTATAAAGTGCAGGGACTAAATATGTTAAGTAAGGAAAGTTTATTCATCAAGCTAACCAAGGGTTATAAATAGTAATTTATGCCATGGTTAGATGTAACAACTTCATTTTAATCAAAAGGCAAGTTAGGTAATTATCTCTCTAAACACACACACTAATTACACCTTGATCTTCACACATTAATCATCAATCAAGATCTATTGATTAATATGTGGTATCAGAGCCAATGATTGTAGATTAGTGCTTATTTTTAGTGTTAGATTGTGTTAGTGAGATTGAGGATTTGCTTATTTCTGCTTATTAGTGCTCATCAGATTATTATCAGCTTATTTCGTGTGCTTATCTGTTTGTTGAAGTGCTAAACCTGTGTTAAAAAGAGCTTATCAGTCCAGTCTTTAAACTGCTTGTTTCTGCTTAAAGAAAAAGTGCTTATTTTTTTTCAGATCTGATTGTAACTGATTTGTAACAAACCTTGTAACGGTTTGATTTTGTCCGGTTTGATAAAAAAAAACCCGTTTTTCAGTTAGACGCGTTTTAGTGTTCACGCATTTTTCAGATCCGGTCAAAGCTGGTCAACAGGATTCACGTGTGTCTTTCACGCGTTTTTGGGATATACCAACAATACAAACCGAACCAGTTCGAACCGATCTAAGCAACCCAACAAAGAAGCAACCGATCTAGATCACCGAACGAGTAAACCGATCTAGATCACCAAACGAGTTAACCAATCGAGCTCACCGAACGAGACAACCGATCTAGCTCAAACCGATCTAATCATTTTACAAAATAAATCTATACATCTTAAAAAAAAAGACATTAAACTAAACTCGAAACAAGAAAACAAAATCACAATCTCAGATGTCTCTTTTTTACAAATCTTTAACAGATTTTTGAATAAATACAAAGAGAACTCATCATTGATTTTTTTTAACAAAAGCATACCTAGATCTAAACATAACCAAGACCCTCTTCATCATCTCAACAACTCCGACTCGATCTACAACTCATCCTCCTCATCAATCATTCAAAGCTACACTAACTTCATCACTAACAAAAAATATAAACGAACAACAAGATAAAAAAAATCTCAGATTGGGTTTAATTCGTATCTCCTTTGAGATATAAAGATGCATCAAGATCTTATAACTTTGAACCCATATCATCACTGATTTGGTTTTGAAGTGTTCACTTCATTTACTTTTCGAAATACTACAAGCTAAGTCAAGACCAAGATTGTTCAAGACTCCTTTGTATTTCGGTGTTTAATAAAAAAAAACGAAAATCAACAAAAAAAGGAAACCTACCTGTGGTCTTTATGTTCTTCGTGAACAATTAAAGATACAAATCTTGAAGCTAATTTTTTTTCGTGGGTATCTGATTTAAATCAAAAAGTAGTCAAGGTTTGGTTGTGTGGTTTTGGCTCGATAGAATCAAAAATATTCTTTCTTGATGAGATGCGTTGGATTATTACAAAAGGAGAGATTTGTGTTGTCATATGAGTTAAGGTTGTGATAAAATAGAAGTTTGAGATTTGGTGAGTAACTTGGTATTATCATATAGAAAAGGAGGCGTCTAAATTTTTGTTAGGGTTTGTGTCTCAAAGAAACATGTGTGACTGAGTAAAAAAAGAAAGAAAGGGAGAGAGGCGTTAATTTTTTGATAAGGTTTATAGGGTTTGTGATGTGTGGAGAGTCTTATATGAGAAGATTTTTTTTAGGGTTATAACATTTGTGGTTGGGCCTAATATTTTTCTTCATACGGAAACAAAATATCAAATGTTGTCATAAAGTGGATAGATAGGCCGATATCTGATTAATTTTTTTTGTTGGGCCTGATTTCCTTTCTACCGAAATTTGCATATAAAAACTTGTGTTGAAATTTTTGTTGAGTTTTATTCGAATTTGGGCTGGTAATAGGTTTGTGCATCGAAAGTAATCGGGCCTGGCTAGCAGGGGTTGGACGAATTGAGTTTTTACCAAAAGAATAAGGTGTATTATCAAGTAAAAGAGTAATATACTTTGTGTGTATAAAAAAAATTTCGTTTATTTGTGGAGTCTTTATTAACGATGATAATTTTTGATTTACGATTTTGAGTGCGGTTCGATAATTCGAGATTGATTATAATTTTGGGTTGAAATTTTGGGATTATTTTTTGTCTACGTTCTTGATATTTGCTAAATTGTATATGTAAATTACCCGGGATTTTGCCAAATAAAAGCCATAAAAATGCCAAAAGAATAGAAAAAGTGTGCTTTTGTGTCTAATTGTGCAGGAAAGGATTGAAAAGACAAAAAGAAGCAAAAACAATAAAAAAAACCGACAAGAAACGAAAGAGACAAGAAAAAGAATGAAGAAACAGCCAAAGATCAAAGCCGGATCGACCGATACAGCAAGAAAG
>BQNB010107422.1:0-12733 GCA_026074375.1 Tanacetum coccineum | reverse complement strand
ACTTGCCAAACAAGGTCTTGTCTAAGGGCTACCCAAATTGAAGTGTCAGAAAGATCACTTGCGTTCTGCCTATTCTTTAGGGAAAAGCACGAAACACACCCACAAACCCAAATCTGAAGACTCCATCCAAGAAAAACTATATTTGTTGCACATAGATCTTTGCGGCCTGGGAAGGGTAGAAAGTATAAATGGGAAAAAGTATATTTTGGTTATTGTTGATGATTATTCTCGGTTTACTTAGGTGAAATATTTACATTCAAAGGATGAAACTCCAGAGTTTGTAATTAAGTTTCTGAATCAAATTCAAGTTCGTTTAAATGCAATTGTCAGAAATATCAGGACAGATAATGAAATAGAGTTTGTAAACCAGACGTTGAAAACCAATTATGAAGATGTCGGGATCTCACACCAAACTTTAGTTGCGCGTACTCCACAATAGAACGGCGTTGTCGAAAGACGGAATTAGACTTTAGTAGAAGCTGCTCGCACGATGTTGATATTTTCTAAGGCTCCATTATATCTGTGGGCAGAAGCAATAGCAACAACTTGTTTTACCCAAAACAGATCCTTAATTTATAAACGTCACAACAAAACAGCTTATGAGCTTCTACATGACAAGAAACCCGACTTAACATATTTTCATATCTTTGGTGCATTGTGCTACCCAACCAATGACAGTGAAGATCTGGGTAAGCTGAAACTCAAAGCTGATATTGAAATTTCCATTGGCTACTCTCCTGCAAAGAAGGCTTACCGAATCTATAACAAGCGGATCCGGTTGATCATGGAAAATATTCATGTTGAATTTGATAAGCTGACAACAATAGCTTCTAAACAATTCGGTTTAGGACCCGAGCCTCATCTTCTGACTCCTAGAACAATCAGTTCAGGACTTGTTCAAAACCCTTCTCCCTCAACACCTTATGTTCCACCAACCAAGAAAGACTGGGATATCCTCTTCTAACCAATGTTTAATGAATACTTTCAGCCTCCAAGTGTTGTATCAAGTACTCCTCCTGCTATTGTTGTTGCTCTAATTCCTGTTGATACAACCGGTACACCTTCCTCAACCTTAGTTGATCAAGATGCACCGTCTGCTAGTACTTCACTAACTCTTGAGGATTTATAAGAACCAGTCTTACATTAAGATGTTGAAGGACAAGAACCTCCAAATGCATAATTTAATGATCCATTCGCCAATATTTTCAACCAAGAACCAAGTTCTGAGGAATCAACTTCTAGGGTCGTCATTGAATCCAATATGCATACCAACCACAAACCATTTGAACACCTTAGAAAATGGACAAAGAACCATCCGTTAGAGAATGTTATCAGAAATCCCTCTCGACCAGTCTCTATAAGAAAATAGCTACAAACCGATGCCATGTGGTGTTACTTTGATGCTTTCCTCACTTCAGTCGAACCCAAGAATTATAAAGAAGCATTGCTTGAATCTTCATGGATCAAAGCGATGCAAGAAGAAATCCATGAGTTTGAACGTCTACAAGTTTGGGAATTAGTACCACATCCATATTTTGTCATGCTAATTAATCTTAAGTGGATCTTCAAGGTTAAATGCGATGAATTTGGTGGGGTATTAAAAACAGGCTAGGTTGGTAGCCAAAGGATTTCGTCAAGAGGAAGGAATTGATTTCGAGGAATCTTTCACATGATTGCAAGAATCGAGGCCATTCGTATCTTCGTTGCTAATGCCTCCCATAAAAACATGACAATCTACCAAATGGATGTCCAGGTTGCTTTCTTAAATGGAGAGCTACAAGAAGAGGTATATGTTAGTCAACCAGAGGGCTTTATAGATCCAGACAATCCAAACCACATATACAGGCTGAAGAAGGCTCTTTATGGCTTGAAGCAGGCTCCTCGCGCTTGGTATGATATGTTGTCGAAGTTTCTACTATCTCAAGAGTTCTCTAAAGGTGTTGTCGATCCTACATTATTCACCGGGAAAGAAGGAAAAGATATCATACTGGTACAGATTTACGTAGATGATATTATTTTTGCCTCTACTGATCCTGCTCTTTGTGATGTATTTGCTAATATCATGAGTTCCAAAATTAAGATGTCAATGATGGAAAAAATGTATTTCTTTCTTGGACTTCAAATTTCTCAAAGTCCCAAAGGCATCTTTATTAACTAGTCAAAATATGCTCTAGAAATAATAAAGAAATACGGTATGGAATCTAGTAACTCGGTTGACACCCCTATGGTTGACAAAACCAAACTGGATGAAGATCTACAGGGGATACCAGTTGATCCTACCCGTTACCATGGTAATGTTGGCTCCCTCATGTATCTTACATCCAGTAGACCAAATCTTGTATTTGCAGTTTGCATGTGTGCTTGGTATCAGGCAAAGCCTACCGAAAAGCACTTACATGTGGTAAAATGGATATTTCGATACCTGAAAGGAACCATTAATATGGGTCTTTGGTACTCGAAAGATACCAGTATTGCACTAACAGCTTATGCAGATATAGATCATGCCGGGTGTCAAGATACTAGAAGAAGTACCTCTAGCAGTGCACATTCTTGGGCGACAGATTAGTCAGCTGGTCTTCAAAAAAGCAAAAGAGCACTTCTATCTCTAGTACAGAGGCAGAATACATTACCCTATCTGGATGTTGTGCCCAAATCCTTTGGATGAGATCATAACTGACAGACTATGTGTTTGCATTCAACAAAATCCCTTTGTATTGTGATAAAAAGAGTGATATTGCTTTATGTTGTAACAACATCCAGCACTCAAGATCCAAGCACAAAGACGTCAGATATCACTTTATTAAAGAGCTAGTGGAAAATGGATTGGTTGAGCTCTACTTTGTCAGGACAGAATATGAGTTGGCAGACATCTTCACTAAAGCATTGGTAAGGGAAAGATTTGAATTCCTAATCAACCGTCTTGGAATGAAGAGTATGTCTCTATAAAAACATAAAAGCATGGCAGAAGAAGAGGAAGAGTAGTGGTAGACACTCTTTGTGTATCCTATTTACATTATTAAACAAATAAAAACACAAAAAGGTTTTTCATTTTTATTAGAAAATTTTACAAAAAGAAAATACAAAAAAATATAAAACTCAAAAAGCAAATACAAAATCAAAAAATCTAAAAAATACAAAAATATGATTTAGGACATGTCTTCTAAAATCGATAATATTTACGGCTTTAAAATGTCTTTTAATAAAGACACGGAGTTGTAAATAAAGTTCGAGCAGAAGTTATCAATGTTTTCAAAACATGTCATTGGTTTGCAGTTATTTTAGACTACAACCCGGTCATCAATTTAAAGGCAAGTATATCGCCAAAAAGATAACTTGACCTCTCAACGGGTGATTTACATTTCTCGGGTATGAATTACTTCATATTTATAGAAAGGTTTGTGTATACTTTGCTACACAACCCGGGCTTTCTTAAAATAAATGTACGTGTCAGTGCATTTATTTTTTTAAATAAGAGAAATCTTATTTTTTTAGTGGTGTTGTCTCTCAAACAAAATCAATGTTTCAGTAATCACAAAAAGGTTTAAAAGATAATTTGACCACTCAAACAATGACTACAACTCATTCAATAGAAAACAGGTCATTATTTGAGGGGGAGAAAGTGCTAATCAAATAATCTTTTAAAACTGTCTTTCAAAATATATCAAGGAATAAACGGATAAAAGTTTTTTAACAATGACGGATAATAATTTGAAAGGGAGTTAATTTGTTTTAACTCAAAGGTTTTTAGATGTCATTTGTTGTAAACTTTAGGGACTAGAATGCAAAATTAGAGCTTGTGCCTTTAAGCTAGAAAGTAAAAGGACCTAAGTTGCCATTTACCAAAGTATATAATGCCTTAGGAAAGTTATAAAAGAAAAATGAAAGCATTGTCAAACCACAAGGACTATTTTTGCCACTTTGGAAAAGTTTCAAATGAAACACAAAAGGAGGAATAACTTTTCATTTTTATAAAATTTCAAAAAACTTATTCCTCCTCTTTCTCTTATATTATCCGCGGCTAACATTTTTTTTCCAAGATCAAAGATTGTTTTTACGCAAAAAGGTAAACACAAAACTTGTTTCTTATCTCCTAATCTTCATACATGTAAAGGAAATTGGTTTAATTCGCACAAATTTACTCGAAACCCTTATAAACCCAATTAGGGTTCATAAGATTGAAAGTGATTTTGGGAGAAACTAACCATGGAGCAAATGTCGATTAGGTTGTATAGATTATAGGTTTAAAACAATTTTGTGAGAGGTTTAATCATTTGTGAGATACAAGTGATCTTAGGCCCGAAAATTATGCGTATTATTGAGGGGTGCTCATTTAATCTTGGGTTTGTTATATTAGAGTGTTTAAGAATTCTCTAGTACCTAAGATTCACTCATATGCGTTTAGGATTCCCAAAAATGTGATCTTGTGTGTTCTTGACCGCAGAATAGAAAGATAAGGTTGTTTGGATACGTTTTGCCCTTGTGTGTCCCTTGTAGGTTGTATGTAAGTTTCTAGGCTTGTGAGGATAGTTTTTGCATCACTTGTAGCTTAACTCATGAGTTTAGTGTATGCTTTATGCTCGAATTTAATATTTAAGCTTCAAAGTGTTGTAAAATTCATTTGGAAATACTTGTTATAGGATCTAGTCATGTTTGTTAATGCTTAAAATGTTTTTGTATGTGTTAAAATTGTTTGTTGTTTATGTTTAGTGAATTTAGATCTCATGGAATATCCTTATGATCCTGCATAATATATGAGTTCTTCCTCACAGATTATCCATAATTAGGATAATCTCGCGGAATAACAGGTTGGAAAACCCATAGAATAAACTCAAAGTATACACGCGGATTAACCATTTGAATTTTACCCCACGGAATACCAAGAATATTACCCGCGGAATACCCAGAGTATAACCCGCGGAATACACAGGTTTATGACCCCGGAATAAACCATTCAAACTTTTAACTCTCATGTTTGACGTCCTCCTAACTTCTTGCTAGACTCTATTGACAGTGAGTTGAACTGTTGACCCACAGTCAGTTGACTCACCGGCTTGACCATCAGTTCGACCTGTTGACCCACCAAGTTGATACTCTTCCCGGTCTTGGAAAGTTATCAATTTTTAATCACTCTCCGCACCACCAAACATAAAACAAAAAAAAAACATATAATCCATACACCCCCCCCCCACCCCCCCCCCCCCCCCCCCCCCCCCCCCCCCCCCCCAATCAATCACCACAATAAGAATAATCAATCTAAACTATGCAATATATGTGTTGTATATAAATTGGATTGACAAATTCTTAGCAGAATCATGGATCAAGAAGACCTACAACAAGCTGCTCTTGATGAAGCATTGGTTCCCATTGTTGATTAAGTCAAGATTGGCTCTTGCAACATGAGGATTGATCCATCAAAGACGTAAAAGGAACCTGCCTATCAACTTGCTTTGGATATTATCAAGCAGTATTCGTACTACAATAATTTTCTCATCACAGCTGATGTTCCTCAAATATACATGCAGCAGTTCTAGTATACCATCTCCAAGAACAAGAATACTTCTTCTCACCAGTTTTAACTTGATAATTAGAAGTTTGAAATCAAAGCTGAACTATTTCGTGAAATTCTTCGAATTACACCAAGGGTCCCAAACCAAGAGTTCATTGAACCTCTTCCTCATGATGACCTTGTCTCATTCGTCAAGCAACTTGGTACACGGGGTCTTTGGAATTAGTCTCAGAGATGTACATCGATCTTATGTATCAGCCTTGGAGAACTCTCTTAAACATAATCAATCAGTGTATATTTGGGAAGTCTTCAGCTCTTGACAGAGTTCGATAATCAAGAATTCAGATTTTATGGGGCATGTTCTACAAGAAGAATGTTGATTAGCTACATTAATTTGGGAAGATTTCCAGTTCCAGATTGATAGCAGACAAACAAGTGCTAAAAGAAGAGAACAAATGCCCTATCCCAGATTCACCAAGGTCATCATCAATCACTTCCTCTCAAAACACAACACCTTATCCAGAAGACATGGGTCGTTCCTACACATGATCAAATATGACTCTGTTCTAGGAAAGTTAAAATTTGTGAGCAAGGGAGAAGAGCACCAGAAGTATGGAATGTATATTCCAAACTCCATGATGAATGATGCAATCAGGAGTTCAGATTCACATCTGACATATCTGGCCTTGTCAACAAACACTGAAGCAATTGTACCTAAAGAAGTTAAAGGTAAGAGCAAATGTGGAAAGGGAAAGAAGAAGGCTGCTACAAGTGTATTGAAAAAGAAAAAGAAGGATGTTGTCAAGAAGAACGATTCAACTCCTAAAAAGAAACATTCACGACTCACTTCTGATGACAATATTCTGCCAGACCGCGATGAAGCTATAAAGTTATCTCAATCAATTAGCAAAACAGAGGCAATATAAGAAGAAGAACGTCGTCTGCTTGATACACATGCACGGCTTATGATTGGAAGTGAGGTAAATCCAGAAGCAGATATTGCTGAGTCGGAAGAAACAAAGGATGATGAAGTATAACCACTGGTTCGCAAATCAACTGGTGTAGTCATTGGCAGAGAAGTTCCCAAGAAGTCAGCTAAAGGAGCTTTGGATGACTCTGAGAAGCTAAAAGGGATTGAGATTCTATCTGAAGCTGCTCTATACGAGTCATACATGAAGCAAGCAATCAAATCTAGAAAACAAGACTACAAAATCCAACAACATTCAATAGGCTCAAGTGAAGGAGCTGGTATTATACCAGAGGTTCCCGATAAGCCAAATGACATTTTTGGTAGTTCAAGCAGCTCAAGTTCTGATGATGAAACTGAGATCATATCATCTGATGATGAAAAGAAAGCTGATGATCAAAAGAAGGTTGCTAATAAAGAAAGAGCTGATGAGAAAATGAAAGATGCTAAGAAAGCTAAAAGTTAGAAAGCTTAAGAAGAACATGCTGATGAAGAGAAGGCAGAAGAAGAGAAAATAGAAGAGAAAAAGGCTGATGATGAACAAGCTGGAGTTGATCAAGCACAAGATGATCAATCTAGGGTTATTATTCCAGAGATACAACAGGAGAAACCTAAAGTACCACCCACCAGCTCTAGTCTCACAGTGTCATCTGCCGAATATGGTAATCAGTTTCTTAATGTTTCTTCTGATACTTCACTTGTTGGCATTTTGAAAGATCCTACAACCGAACCTGAGATTCAGTCAATGGTGGCCCATTCATCAAGAGGACCATGTTGTCCAACGAACTCCACTCGTTGATAATGTTATCTTCATGGTTACTAAAAAACCAACACCAACAACAACACACATACCACCAACAACACAAGCTCAAGTTACAAGTGCATTCGAATATGATCTGACATCAAAGTTTGAGCAAAGATTTTCAGAACTTGAAAAGAAAGTCGAAGCAATGTCAAAGATCAATCAACCTAAAGCAATTAAAGAATCGGTACAAGCAAATCTGACCAATGAACTCAAGAATCAACTACCAAAGCTATTAGCAAAAGCACTGTCTGATTTTGTCAAGCCAAGACTAGAGAGCACAGTTCATGATGTACTCTAGAAGAATCTAATTAATCTCTTCAAGTCCTCCTCTTCCTCCTCTACTGCTCTTGACTCTTTCACTGAATATGAGTTAAAGAACATGCTTTATGATAAGATGCAGCAGAGTGGATCCTTTCAAGAACATCAGAAGCATCTTGATCTATACAATGCTCTGATTGGTTCAATCGTCCTTGATGAAGCCATTGCAAAAGGTGAGATTGATCCAGCTAAAGTTCTGAAGAAGAGACATCGTGATGACAAAAATGACGATCCTCTTGCAAAGTCTGACAAGGAAAAGAAGAGGAGAAAACGAAAGGATTATAAGCCATCAAAAGACGATCAAGCTGGTTCATCTAAGAAAGGTAACACTCCATCTAAATCATCAAAAACTAATAAATCTGTGCATGAAGAAGAAATAGTTGAAGAACCTGCTTAAGAGGTGGCAATGGATGTTGAAGAACTAGTTGAAGATGAAGTGGTTCATGATAAAGAACAACCACATGATAATTCTGGTCCCAAGCAAGACAAGTCCACCTGGTTTAAACAAACTCCTAGACCAAAAACTCTTGATCCAGAATGGAAAAAAGACCTAACTATTCATGATAGACCAGAACAAAACTGGTTTAATGAGCTGATGAATGCAGAAAGATCCACTCACATTTGATGATCTAATAGGTTCTACTGTAGATTTCACAAAGTTTGTCAAGAACCGTCTCAAGAAAGACAAGATCACTAAAGCAGACTTACGAGTACCAATATTCAAGTTGCTCAAAGGAACCTGCAGAAACAACATTAAACTGGAGTACAATATGGAGCAGTGTTATTTAGCATTGTTAGATCAGCTTGACTAGACTAATCCAGAAGGAGACAGCTGCCCGTTTGATATAAACGAGCCTCTTCATCTACAGGGCCCTCTAGGTCACTTAGCTATTCCTGTAGATTTCTTTTACAATAATGATCTTAGATACTTAAAGACATGAAATCAGGAAAGGAAATACACTATTTCACTGACCAAAACAAAGGCTGCAAGGTATGATTTGAAAGGCATTAAAGACATGATCCCAAAACTATGGAGCACAATCTAAGAGGCTTATGATAAGAACGCTGCATTGGGAATCCGTCACCGAGGTCCTGAACATCAGTTATTCTACAGATCTAGACTTACAGCCAAATCACCTCATGAAGTGTCCTCACGGATGCAGATTCTCAGTGTCATCAGATTAACTATAGACAACCAGTTTGGGTATGGATACTTGAAGGAGATTGTTGTCAGAAGAGCAGATATGAAGGAATATACATTCATAGAAGGCTGGTTTTTTCCAGCTTCACGTGAATGATATTTGAAGATAGTTTCCTACTCTATGGTTTCAACTAAGATTCACAACCTCACGGGCGATAAATTGTTGCTTTTGTAAATGCTCTTCGTATGTATTACCCAAGCATCAGATGTGCAAATTGAATTGGGGGGGGGTTTTGGGGGTGTGTTCTGGGGGGGGGGTCTGGGGGGTTTATTTTTCTGGTGGTTATGGGTGGGGGGAGGGGGGTCTTATTTAGTTGTTGGTGGAGGGGGGTGGGGGTGGGGGGGGGGGTTAGTGGGGGGGAGGTATTTTTGGGTGGGGTTGTGGGGTGTGGGGGTTATGGGGGAGGGTAGGGTATGGTGGTTTTGGGGGGGGGGGTGGTGGGGGGGGAGGGGGGGGGGGGAAAGTTATTAGAAAAAGCTCAACATCACCAAGCCACAAACCACCTGTGATGAAATCTCATTCAAAGAACCATAAACCATTTTTATGAACCAAAAGGAGTTGTTTATCTAAATAAGAGCAACTGGAAAAGACTTATGCGAGCTGATGAGCTTTATAATTTTAGTGATGGAACTCTCAAGATAGTTCGTCATAATCTAAACGACATGCTACATAACTTCGTGCTGGGTTACAATCATGCAATGCCAAAGAGAGCTTGGACAGAGAAAGATCAGGAACAGACTGATGAATTGCTAAAAATGATTGACAACCTGTTGCTGGAAAGACGGATCATGAGAAGCTTGGAATGCTATGTTGGTGGAAGAACAAACGAGACGGACTACAGACTGCGTATACGGACCATTTGACTTTGTCATTCTCAGTCCTGCTACAATTAAGGTCCAGTCTCATACTTTATCACGTGAATATGTATATATGTAGTGTAGCATTATAAGTACATATGTGTTTAGTACAATTTTTCAAATACTTTCACTACATTCAAAATCTTTCAACATATGTGCTCAACACTATATATTTCCCTCATAAATTAAGGGGGAGCATTAGAACTGTTCCTCAAAAACATGTCTGTAAATAATAACATACGTCGTCTCCCTGAAATGTTTTTTTTAGTTTAATCCATATTCATATCCAAAATATCAAACGATTTACCTTTTAGAAAAAGGGAGAAAATGTGCTTAAACTATAAGGCTAATAAATGTGATATCAGTGACTCAAGTGTAGCTTCATCCCTATATGTGCAAAACACTTTTGAGTATCGATGCACTTATGTAAGGAGAGCAATTTTGAAAAGATGAAATCATCAAGGTACAAAATTTTTGATTTATATCACAAGTACCTTGATTGATTTTCAAGTGGTTTTATGGCTAAGATGGAAATACCAAAGATCGAACAAATGCTGATGTTTCAAGGAGGTTAAGGTGTAAAGTAATAGTTCGCATGATCCACCAGAACTAGAGGGATCCTACCAAGGGACATTTCATAGTTAAGATTAGATTAGACAAGATATAAAAAGGAGTAAATGTAAGATTGGGAAAAATGTTATCTAAGGCATGAGTTATCATCGGAACAAACCCAACATGGTGATAATGAGGACGTGTTGGTTAAAATTGAAGGGGTTGAAGAATTAAAAAGAATTGTAAGGATAAAGGGTGTAAAGAAGGAAGTCCTCTATACACTTAAGCAAAAACCAGGTCAATACATATGCTATCAGAATCCCAAAGTTGATTGCTGGTATTGAAGATAATCATCATGGACCCAGTAATGCAATGCACAACCCTCCCAAGCTACTCAGGCTTCCCTCAAAAGAAGTCTGTTTCATTTTTGACGGAGATTAAACACATTTCTATCGACTTTTTCACTCCGAGTTAGTTGGTATTGAAAAAGTGGCAGTCTGCTCCAGCCTCCGATCACTAAAACCAAAACGTACTTATCGAGTCTAGAGCAAAAGAGATCAATATAAATCTCATTAGGACACTATTCCAGATTACACTTGTTGTTCATACACTGTGAACACAAGTGATATTTAAAGAGTCCTATGCATTATACTTGTGATATTGCTAGAACATTCAGAGTGGTGTTATTTAGCATTTCACAATGACGAATGGAAATCCTTCCGGTGTCAACATCAAATAGCACTGCGGTAGGTGACTTGTGCGATCCTATATGGATCAAACTTGTGTCAACTAGATATCGATTCGGTCCAGTTTATGAATTTATGACTCAATCGGTAAGATAGTAACTAACCGATTCACTCTTACCGTGTTGTCTGCTTAGAGACGTTCCGGTAATGAGAACAAGCTAGCACATCTACGAAACCCTGTCAAGGAGATTCTTTGAATCTACCTGATCACATGTACAATATTTATAATGTGAAACGGGAAACCGGAGGTTATTGCAACCGAACTTCAACGAATGACTAAGCCATATTCGTCCATATGAACTGTTTATTGCTAACCCATTAATTGCATATTTATATGAAGACGGTGGTTCCCCGATCCAGCTGAGTCGAATTCATAACCACATGCTCATGCTCGATCGACAAATATAAAGACATCATGAAAGCTCAAGTACATGTTACAAAGTCTTCTGCTACTCTTATACCCAACGTCTTCCTTGAAGTCATGAAGTATTCAAAATAAAGCCATTCAAGGGAGATTGTTAGAAAGCTTTCAAGACAAAAAAAAGTATTAACATGTTGGACCAAAAGACACAAGATTACAAGAAGGCATGATCAAGTAATGATTAGAGTTTAAAGATCTTAAGATGCAAAAGATCAAGATCACAAAGTATGAAGGAACAAGTTTCAAGATCACTACATCAAATTCACAAGATAAAGGATAAAGAATCAAAGCTACGAGCAAGACATAAGACCATTCATAGAATGATAATCTTAAGTTTATTGTAAATTAGAGTAACCTCCCTTAGGGGGAGATTGTTAGGAATCAAAAAAAGACTCGGCCAGTTCCATATATATTAATTCTTAGCTCGTAGTTAAAGATTTAGTGTTAAGTAAGCTAATCGGGTCAACCCATGGACTACCCATGGGTGACCGGTCCACTCTTTGTATAAGGAGAGAGTGTTGGTCATTTTTCATAATTTACACTATCTTATTTATTTCTCTCTCTAGGAATGCTCCCAACCACTTTCTCTTTCTAGATTTCTCTCTTTACTTGTTTGTGTGGTTTAGATATTTCCTACATATATACATAGCAAGTCGTTAGTCAGTGGGTCACAACAAGTATCAAATAATCATAAAACGACATAGTACACAAACACCTTACCGCGAAGCGCGGGTTCGCAAACCTCGTCTTTATATAAGTTTTAGGCTGCTAAACTTCTTTTAATAAATATTTGTAAAGATCAATAAAATCACTTAGAGCGGGAGGTATGGTGACTGTTAAGCCTCGCGCCATGGCACCAGTCAATTTTTTTCTCGTGCCAACGACATCGTGGCTGGCGTCATCGACTCTCGCGCCATGGTGACCAGCCCACGCCATAAATTTTTCAAAATTTTGTTTTTTTGGTTTTGTGTTTATCTGTGTATGGTTTATGTTTGTGTGTGTTTGTTTTTTATATAAAAAAAGGTTTTGTGTTTGTTTTGCATTGTTGAAAAGTGTTTTTTATAAGTTGCAGGTAAGCGCAGGGAAGAAGACGAGCAAAAAGGAGGAAGAAACTAGTAAAGTTTTTTATTTTATTTTTAATTTACTTTTTCATCTTAAACCTTATTGTTATATAAGTTGACATTATTAGTCCCGTATAAGTTGTCATTAAGTTAAAATGTATTGTTTAATTACATAAATGAAAAAAATCTCGCACGACTCCACATTTTGTGGTGCCAATAAGGGAGCCACAAAATGTGGTGCCATAAGAAATTTGGTGCCATAGCACTTTTGTTGAAGTGTAGGCATTTTTGGCCCATG
>BQNB010107421.1:0-20503 GCA_026074375.1 Tanacetum coccineum | reverse complement strand
TAAAGATTTGGAGGCATTATCTGTACGGAACAAAATGTACAGTGTTCACTGACCACAAAAGTTTGCAACACAACCTTGACTAGAAGGAGTTGAACATGAGACAGCGCCGATGGTTAGAATTGCTTAGTGATTATGATTGCGAAATCCGTTATCACCCAGGAAAAGCAAATGTAGTGGCCGATGCATTAAGCAGAAAGGAACGAATAAAGCCATTACGGGTTTGGTCCTTAGTTATGACTATCGGTTTGGACCTTCCCAAGCAGATTTTAGAGGCTTAGATTGAGGCAAGAAAACCAGAAAACCTCAATGAATTCAAAGGACCTAGAAAAGCCCAGGAAAGAGAAGTTGGAACCGCGTGCGGACGGAACTTTGTGTCTAAACAACAGGAGTTGGTTGCCGCGCTATGGTGATCTAAGGACTCTGATAAAATGTACCAGGATAAAATGTACCAGGACATGAAGCAACTATACTGGTGGCCTAACATGAAAGCTGACATTGCCACCTATGTTAGCAAGTGTTTGACGTGTTTAAGAGTCAAAGCCGAACACCAAAAACCATCTGGCTTACTGGTACAACCAGCAATTCCTCAATGGAAATGGGAAAATATCACTATGGACTTTGTCACCAAACTCCCAAGAACGCAAAGTGGAAACGACACCATATGGGTAATTGTAGACCGACTCACTAAGTCTGCACACTTTTTACCAATGAGGGAAACTGACCCTATGGACAAACTAGCAAAGCTATAGTTGAAAGAAGTGGTCACAAGACATGGGATACCAGTCTCGATCATTTGCGATCATGATCCCCGGTTTATGTCGAATTTCTGGAGGTCATTTCAGAAAGCTATGGGTACTCGGTTGGATATGAGTACGGCATACCATCCGGAGACTGATGGACAAAGCGAAAGGACCATACAAACTCTTGAAGATATGTTACGCGCTTGCGTGATAGACTTTGGGAATGGTTGGGAAGGACACTTACCGCTGATTGAATTCTCGTACAACAATAGTTACCACACTAGTATTAAAGCTGCCCCATTCGAGGCACTTTATGGCCGAAAGTGTCGGTCACCTGTGTGTTGGGCTGAGGTCGGAGATGCTCGGCTCACCGGTCCAGAACTTGTTCATGAAACAACCGAGAAGATTGTCCAAATTAAGCAGAGAATGCAAGCTGCTCGTGATCGCCAAAAGAGTTACGCCGATGTGAGGCGTAAGCCTTTAGAGTTTCAAGTTGGTGATCGAGTTATGTTAAAGGTATCACCTTGGAAAGGGGTCGTACGCGTATTAGAAACGGGGAAAGTTAACCCGAGTTAATCGAACCTTATCAAGGTGTTAGCAAGTGGGAACCGTTTGCTTATAGTCCGAACTACAGGTGTAAGAAACATTGTGAGGCTTCTCTGTCGGTTGAAAGGAGTTTGGTGACTAGTGTTTACTAACTCTTGAGTAGGTGACTCGGGGAGTGGAGTAGTGCAAGGAAGGTATCCTTGTAGCCGAACCACTATAAATGCTTGCGTCTTGGTTCTTTCTTTCTAACTTTTTACTTTCTCGCATTACATTTATTTTCAAACCAAACATCAATATTCTGCAAACTTCACATAAGATCATAACAAAAGTTTGAAAAGCAAATCTTAAAACAAGAAAACTATTCAACCTCCATTCTAGTTTTCCACAATTGGCATCAAGAGCTAGGTTACCAAAGTTTTTTATAATATATTGTATTTTAAATGTAACATTTCTCATTTTTAGGTTATTTACAACTTTAATAAATTCCATTATTTATTTTTAGAGTTTTACGCGTTCGCTTTTAATTATTAACTTATAGTTAAATCGCGTAAACTAAAAATCAATGTTCAATGTAAACGGACATCAAACAAATTAAAGTTTACATCAAGCAAGTGTTATATGATTATTAGGAGTATAATTTATAACTTTTCATAATTTATTTTTGTTGGTTACGTAAAACGCTTACGTTTCGCAATAAATTACATTCGGTCGTACCCGGAAGCACCTTTACCCATCTACACTCAAACAAATACCCACGATTATACCCAATACCCAAAATTTACTTATTTTTGTTTACCTACAACTCTCTAAAACCGGACATAAGCATTTACATAAGAAATAATATTCAAAACTTTCACTAATTCTTTTCCTACACATGTTATATCTTACATAAGTTGTACTTGGACCCATGTTACTAGAAATTGTCCAATCTATGTACCTTGGACCCCTTGTGAGCCGTGGCCTCCTCCTAGGGAGGAGGAGAGCTCTTACACTTGTCCTTAAACCACTTCAAAGCTCATGGTTTGGATTTAAGGTTGTTTCATGGTTTCCAAGATGCTATAAAAGGAAGTCCTAGGTCCACTATAATCCTCTTACACTTCATACAAACAAATCAAACCAAGAACTCTCTCTTTTGAGCCCTAAACCCACGGCACACTTTTGGATTTTAGGGTTTCATTTAATTTTTGCATTCAAGGCAATCCAAGTGTTCAAGTGTTCATTCTAAGGTTACCTAAGGTTACTCAAGGTGTTGGCAAGCTTGGATTCGGGTTTAACAAGGAATTATCAAGAAAACATATTTAGGGTTTTCTTGATTAGGGTTTTGATTTTGAAGGCTTGATTAGGGTTTACATCTTGTGTTCATCATCCTACTTGTCTTCTATAAGGTCTATTTAAAGTATTCAATGTTCATTCATTCATTTCCTATTGTATACATACTTGTTGCATAAGTTAATCACCACCTAGATTCATTTTAAAGTTATATAAAGTGTTTAAGGATTTTATGTGAACAAGTGACATGAACATTTAGAGGACTTAATACATGTAATATATACGGTATAATACTTGGTGAAATTATGGTGCAAAGCCTTTAAGCAAAAATAAATACAAACTAACTTTATAAATTGAAAACCCTAATTTTATTTTAATGCCTACTGTTGGATTCGAACCATAAACCCTATGTTTTATATTTTATAAAAATAGTGCTCTTTACAAGGATCGTGAGCATGTAAGGAACTCGAAAATCGGAATTATAACGAACAAGTTATGGCTTTACAAGTTATATATATATAAACTTTATAAAAACAATTTTATAAACTGTGATGAACAGTAAAGTTACTGTTCATCGGAGGTAAAAATTCCATAAATGTAATATTTTGATAAAATTTCTTAATACGAACCCACGGACATAAAGAACTCGAAAAACGGAATTATAACGAACAAGTTACGTATTTTACAAGTTATATATAATTAATTCTATAAAAACAATTTTTATAAACTGTTATGAACAGTAAATACTACTGTTCATCAGGGGTTTAAATATGATATATTGATAAAGTAGTATGCTTAATACTAATCCAAGGATATAAGAACACGAGAAACGAATAATATGAACGAGTTATGATTTTAAACAAGCTACGTAAATTAATTCTATAAAAAACAAGTTTTTATAAACTGTAATGAAACTGAAAAAGTTACATAGTTCATCAGAGGTTTAAACTTATAAATAAGATGTTTTGATAAATTATTTATACTAAGACATGGACATAAAAACGAAAAAAACGGAAGTCTGACACGATAAAGAATCTGAGTTGTTCAAAATCACATCGCACTATTTTTACTTTTATACCATTATTTTATAAAACTACTAAACGTAATAATGAGAAATATCATTATGTGAAACAATAAAAACATTAAATCTTATTTTTCCCAATAGTACATTAGTAAACGAAAATAATATTTTCTTACGGATACAAGTACACACGTTTCCATTTAACAAAGTACGAGTTAATTATTGTTTTAACTTTTAAAGAATTCATAAAAACTATTAGGTGGTGGTGTAACTATGCGACATGGAGTTTAATTATATGAAATACCTTAACTCCATAAACGCCTATAATTAATTAGGTTGCATTCGAATTGCCGAGACGATTCACTTACTTGATTTAGATAATCAATCATTCACTTACAATGAGTTCATAGCCCCGCTTTTATACAACTACATTGTTTTACAACTTTAGGGTGAGAAACATGCATCATTTTACATTTTGACGCAAGTACTCTTTTAAACAAATAACAGTTGGCCTAAGTAGCTAACCAACTATTGCCCATATCCTGAACTGTTCCAATTGCTAGTTTAGCGGGCGTAATGTTATGAATAGATCTATTGGAGATTGACATCCCCCTTCGGTGTGATAGCGCTCATTAGTTTCGAAGGTAAACTAAAAGCTAAACGAACGATACATGTCGGAACAATTGTGATGTTGCGGTTAAACTTCTACACGCACATTTTGTGCATTAAATTGCATACATAAATCGTCAAGCTTCGTGTCATGAGCTTAGTGCACTTCGTAATTACTTTTAAGATATTGTATGTGTTACATGTCTTACATTGGAAATCTTGTTTGTCCAATTTATACGTTACTAAACCTTGAAATTCACCAACTTTATGTTGACGTTTAAAAGCATGTTTTCTCAGGTCAATAAGTACAGAAACAAGGAATAACATTCGTGTCACCATTGTTGGAGTCATTACTATAAAGATTTGGATGCATTACATTTTGGGAATATTTGTTATTCTTAAAATTCTTTACTTTTCGATGGATGATAACTATTTAGCTTCCGGGCTATTGTAACAAACAAGTCTATTTACATATCCAATGTAACAATTTTAAACGACTCATATAGAGGGTCGTTCTCATATCTCGGATGTATCTATACGTTTAACACTCTCCAACCCATATTCCGCTGCGACCCATTTTAGGGGTGTTACACCCGTGACTACGTTCGGGTATTGGTGAGCATTCCTATCCCTCAGCATGTAGGCTCTTCCCTGGGCATTGTTGTTGGTGGTCTTTCGGCACTGATTTGCATAATGCCCTTTCTCTCCACAGGCATGAAAAGTAACTGCCACTGGTAGCAGATTACTTTTGGTGGCTGGCCCTTTGTTTTTGCAGTTCCTGGTCAGATGGCCCGATCCCCCCCCCCCCCACCCCCTTGTTCAAGTATATTAAACAAGATATGGCGAAGGTCCTGATGTTGATGCAGAGCAATTCTTACACAAGGGAAACGTTTTTATTTACTCCTTATTTTTAGTTTAGGAGTGACAGCATATACCTGAAGGTTTTCCTCACTGCTGTACTGTTTGGTTGGTGAGTATTGTAGCGTTTGTTGGTTTTTAGTTGTTACGTGAAGTTTTGCTTATTGTTTGAAATTCATTCATTCGTCAAATGTACGTTTGTGGATCACATGATACTTGCATACCGGAGTGTGCTTTGTACCTGATCCATTAGCCTCTGAGCTATGTTAATGGCTTCCTCTAAAGTTTTAGAGTTAGAGCGGTAAACATTCCCTTTCAAACTTCAAGAGGCAAAATCCCCCCGATGAAAACTTCCATCATTTTCTCAGAATCTGGCACCATAGTGGGACATAAGGTTGCCAATTCCTGGAATCTTCTCACATATGTCTTGAGATCATTCCCCTTCACCGTCAGATGGTAAAATTCATCTTCCATCTTTTGGACTTCAGTTCGGGGACAGTACTTCTTTATCAAAAGTTTCTTGAATTCAACCCAGGCAATTTTGTAAGCTTCATCTATACCAATAGGTTGGGCAAAAGAGTTACACCAGGATAGAGCTTCTTCAGTTAAAGTACCAGTAGCAAACTTCACCTTGCAGTCTTCGGTACAGTTGCTACGGGAAAATACTGATTCAGTTCGCTCAAACCAGCGGATAAGTCCAACAGCGCCTTCTGAACCTTTGAAGTTGAAAGGTTGGCAGCTCATGAACTCTTTGTAGCTACATTGTCTTGCCACAGGAGCTTCTCTTGGTCTGGTGGTATTATCAGTATTTGCTATGTTAGCGACTTGTGCTTCCAGAGCCACGGAAATACTATCAGCAACTAGTTTCTTGATGGCAGCCTGAGTCATGGCTGGTGCTTCAGATGTTGACATCCTTTTGGGAGGCATTCTATCAACACAAGATAACACGTAATAAGAATGATATCACAAGTCTTAAAATGATTAAAGTTCAAAAATAAACATTGTCACAATAGTGATATCAAAATCATAGATAATTCATATCAAATAAGTATCTATGATTTATTTAGAAATCATGGTATAACGATGGAGACGGAGATGATGATATAAGAGAAGTTGTTTTAGGATGGATATATCGGTATTATGAAACAACAAGGTATAACGGGATTGCCATTGTATTATATCATGAACAACTTGCCTTTGTACTGTACATTGTTAAGATTTGACAAGTATTTTTATTTATACCACACATCCCGTGGCTAGGTTCTAACATAAGCTATAACTAGGATCTAATCTAATAGTCTGATGGTCCTTCCTGATTGTTCCTGAGTTCATAGATTGCATTCAGAAGACTCTCCTTGTCTGCTTGGTGACGGACTTGGATTTCTTCGATGATTTGTTCTAGATCAGTAATCCTGAAGCGGGCCAGAGAAATCTTGTGATTATTTCCCATTTGCTTCTTTTGAAGTTTAGTAATTTGAGCACGAGCTTGGTGGAGTTCAGCTTCCAGATTGTCAAAATCTTGTTGTATGATCACCCGACCTTTTCCAAGACCTTCTACTTTGTCTTCTATGTGTTCAATGCGGTCAAGAGAGAGTTCATCCAGGTGATTCAAAATTTCCTCAATTTGCTCCTCGTGATCCTCGATGAGTATCTCTAGAGTAGAAGTCCTGACGCGAGCAAGAATAATCTCGTCATCATGCCTTATTTTCTCTTTCTGAAATTCAGAAATCTGAGTACGAGCTTCTTGAAGTTCATTTTCTAGTTGGTCAAAATCTCGTTGTATGATTACTCGACCATTACCAAGACCTTTTATCTTATCTTCCATATGCTCAATGCGCTTAAGAGGGAGATCATCTAAGTGATTCAAAATAGTCTCAATATGTTCCTCATGACGTTACGTCTTATGAGAACTCTCTCCAATCTCAAATACCTGAGGTGGGGTAGAGAAATCGGTAGAGGAGGGTGATAGGAAACGGGCTCATTTCTAAGGTGGTAAAATCTCTTCAGGAAGAAAGAAATCTTAGGGATCAAACATTGGTGATGGAGGCAAAGCAGTTGGTGGAGCAATAGGAGCTTGTGGTGGTGGAATAGGTGATTCATTACTAGTAGCATTATATGCTTGCAAGACCTTCATATATGGATCATCATGGAAAGGTGAGATGGCTAGTGAGGCCAAAAGATACTTAGATAAATCATCTGAAGAATCAGGAGAGGTGTTTCCCGATGAGGCTGAGGAATAGTCTGGTGAAGCCGGCATATAGTCAGGAGAGTGTGTAGAGGAAAAAGCATCCTCAACATCGTAATCAGATGGGACGATAATAGGGTAGGTGGATAAAGACATAAATGTGTAACAACCCAGTGTAAATAACATAAGTTATTTATATAATAGTCTAATAGTTATGTATCATTTACATACTATTCCGGAAATGCAGTGGCACGGAGGACTTTCTTGGATGGAAAAATGGTTATAGTTTAGGTTTAAACCTTGTTCTCTATAATCATAGAAAATGACTTAAAAGAGACGTTTTGGAAAATTTAGTTATCATTCAATAATATATCAAAGTTTTACAAAAGAGGTCCCAAAGTACATTGAAAACATAAAATTTGAATGATAACAAGTTTGGACGTCCTCAAGTCCAATGCCACTCCGTGCCATAGTTGCTCAATTACCTGAGATAAACATGCTAAAAGGATCAACACAAAGGTTGAGTGAAATTCATAGTGTTTGCAATGTAATAGTTGAATACAAGTCATCATAAGTGATAATAATTGCAATGAATACAATTATCATGGTAACTATCTTATTTACCTAGGTCATGAAACAAACATTAACATCCAAAGTCAATTTAACGACTTGAAGGAACAACTATCCTTAAGGAAAGGTAACTTGCCAAAGTTATCATTTGTTCTCAAATATAGTGCGTTTGGTTACCCCATGAACGGGTACACCAACGGGAGTTGTCACCCCCAGTATATCTATTCACAATATTCGCGTTCACTCGCAAGTGACTAATGGTTCATGATTAAGAGATATTGGCAATGAAGGCAAACTGTAATGCAATATATACCCAGGATGACTACAGTTGGAAAAACACTCTGTATTCAATGGTTATATAGCTGTATCTCCCTTTGGGATTTAGAAAAAACATGTAAAGGTGAGACTATGAACTTACCTTATCAAGGTAGTTGATTGATTTGAAATTTAATTCAAATGAGAGTAAACAGCCTCGTGACGCTATGTCAAGTCTTAGTTTGATTATTGATATTACAAACTTTATGTCATAAAGTTTAACGATTTTTGGTTTGATAACTTGTGAAAATATCGTATCACTGTTCGGGCTATCATAATCCAGAGGTCATGTAGTAAACGTTTGAGGAGCTAGGACACTTTAAATCGTAAATCCAGCAACTCGTCAAAACGTCTACCCAAATGAAATCCCCTCACATGAAACTCCCTAGTAACGTGATACGTTATAGATTAAATGATAAGATTTTATTATTTTAGATTTCTTCAAAAGCTAGTGGATGATAAATTATGTTATATTTATAACATAATTGTTTTATAGTGTTTCGATCGATGAATGATAACGATAATTGTGTCGGGTTTTAATAAAATTGAGTCTTATAATATTTAAATATATTTTTATAATTAATATAAAAATATTACATTTTATACCTTTGAGAATACAAAAATGACAATATATACCCTTGATATATATATTTACAAAATTAACCCTTTAATTATATTTTTAAAACATTAAACCTTTAACTTTCAAGTATGACAAAACAACCCCTAAAGTTTAACTTTAGGATAATTACATTTTTACCCGCTACGTTATATGTTTAATTGAATTTAACAATATATACCACTTTGCATGACAAACCATTTGCAAATTATAGACCAAAAAACCATTAAATTTTTATTAATCCAACAACCCTGCCGATATTTTTGATTTAGAAATAATTTTGCGGTTATAGCTTATTAGTATAAGCTAAAATAATTAAATTTTTACAAGCTTATAGCTTATGAAAAGAGCTTGTTAGCTTAAAAATCCAAAACGGGTTCGTTTGGTTTAAAAGATTAACCTGATGGGTTTAAGACTTTAAGATTAGTTTTCAAACTTATAGAAATGATAAATGAGCTTATTGAAATAGCTTATAAGACCAGTTTATGGATTTTAGCTTATTAGATATCACCCGATAATGCTTATTAGGTTTTAAGCATGCGTTTTTGGTTTAGGGAAAATCAAATGTGTGTCTTTTATGATTCAAAGAACTTTATACCAAGGAGCTTATAATGATCTAAATAGGGCTCTTATGAAAGTTCTAAAAACAAGGCAAGAGCTTATAAAACACACACAAAAGTAGAAGACATTACAAAAATCTTGTATGAATAATCTCTCAGAGTGAGACACTGCAGCAGAGTTTTTGGTTGTGCTATCTCAGAATATATTAGAGATGAGTTCTAAGGCTTCTTCTTCTTAATACTTGGCTTCTAATCTGATCTAAGGACTTCACTTCTCTTATATGGCATGGCTAGAACATGATTTTAAGATAGTATGAAGTTTTGATGGTGAATTAAAAGTGTATGTATGCGTGTATATATAGTGTAAAGAAAAGAGTAGGGACCAAGTTTACTTGGTGTGGTGGCCAAGTAGACTTGGAGTGGTGGCCAAGGGTTAGTATAGGATGACTAAGGTGAGCTAGGCTAGCTTGGAGAGGTGTAAGAGGTGAGTAGTGAGTATGGTTGTTGTATGAATACTATCTTAATAGGATAGGTAGAACATAGAAAGACTAACATTGCAGTGTGAACCGAAGTTGAGTGTTAACGTAGAAGTGATTCCGATATGGAGCGTGTTTCCGCATTGGGTGCTAAGTAGCGTTAAGGATTTATCGACTCAATCACGACCGTCCATGATGAGTAATCGAGATCGCCTAATCAGCCTAAAAAAAGATGACTTCTAAACACAATTACACAAAGATACAACCGCCCCCCCCCCACCCACCGCCACGCCTGACAACTGATGCTCCAGTAATACTCTTGGTGTGAAGGCCGCTGCTTGACTTGGGTTTCACCAAATACTCTGGCGTGTCTCCCGAGCCCCCCCCTCTGTTTAAGAGGTTTCGGTTCTCCTATAATCACGTAGCAGATACTCTCCCGAGAGAGACCCGCAGAGGATGAATTAATTCCACAGCACCTATTGTCACCTACAAGGATGCTAGAGTGCCTAAAGATGCGACAACCAACAAGCATAGAACTGTGAGCCTCCGGGGCACCAAAACCATTCTTAATATTCATAAGAGAATTTCCAAAATCACTACGGCCAAATGCATTATGGAGAGACTTACAAGAACAGACAAACTATCCACGTGACTAGACAATGATTCTCCCCCGGTGGCTCCCCTGCCATGCTCCACAGCTTACGCTCTTGAGAAATGGAAGGAAAAATGCCTAATTTGAAGATGTAATGTGACATTAACTCGGAGAACTAGATACAGTAGCACTAATCAAGTTGAACTAGGGTTTAAGTAAAGGGATAACTATATATTCTCAAAAATTAATGGATAGTACACATTTGATTACACATGTTCTCTGTGTAAAAGCAGATAGTTCTTGTATTTTATATGTAGAAACACATTTATACAATATACATAGTAGGATTTGTGTTATAAGAACTTTAAACGAATTAGAATAATAACGTTTTGAATATACTCGTATAAAGAGGCTAAGTAATGTTATAACTTAGACTAACGTAATGGATTAGATAATGACCCGGATGATTTAAAAACTATAATATTGCTTAAACTTTTTATAAAGTTTTATCTTGCTTTAAAACGAGTGTTTCTATGTAGTTGGTATTTGGTTAGATTACTGCGATTGATGACTGATCAGAAGCCATCGCAACTACGGTTAGGATTTAATCCACTTCTTGCAAAGCGTTTCCCCCTCCTTTGTGGGTGTGGGTAATTGTTAGTTTACTTAAGTTACAGAATAATTCTTTACTGGATGGAATATATTAAGCATCAAAAATAAAATAAAAATATATCAGCAAACAACAAATATAATCTTTTTCCATGTAACAAGGGCTGTGTACTTATATTTAATAAGTAGATTTACATTGATGAAAATCATGCATCTAATTTAAATAGATGGTTAATTACATTGAGAAAATTGTAGGTTGTTATTTGTTGTTATTTTAAATACAATTCACTCAAGACTACCATTCAATCGTTTATTCTGATACAGCAGGCACAGAACAAATACTCGGGAAGGAACTGACGAAAAAGAAATAAGAATACTCGAGAGCACCACGTAAAATTATATTTAAAATCGGATATTTTCGAAATCGGTCACATATAGGTGGTACTTGTCTGTTTTGGTGGTTAATTTATAACTTTCTTCGTCACCTACAACGTTGTTTTACGATGGATTATATTATACTTTACTATTTATATACTCTTATTACTTATATTTATTATATTTAATATTTATATATATAGACTTTATATATATATATTATATATATATATATTCTATATTATAGATATATAAGTATGTGATGATTTAATTAAAATAATAATATTTTATTATTATTTTTTCTTATATCGGGTTTATTACAACGTATCGTTTATTTTAATATGTCCATGGTCCATTAGTTTTTAACAATTGACTCTTAATCTATCCATAAAAATTATACAATTTAGTCCTTCAAACTCAATCGGTATCAACGATTATTTAAATATTAAATATTTAGGAAAACTGGTTTTTAGTAGGGGAAACATATACTTTCGTCTTGCATTTAATTTTGTAAAGTATACTTATATTATTAAATCTTGAAAATTTACCTTTTTAAGAAAAGTTTCTAAGTATAAAACATTCATTTAAAAATTCGGCTTGACCCCCAGTTGAGTCTACTCCATATTGTCTTCTTTCCCAGGTGTGCTATACCCTTAATTTTCCAAACACTTTTCGTGTGAATTCTAAAAATTTTCCAGACAAAATACAAATCAAATACTTTTTCAACAATCGTTTTATCAACCATAAGCAATATAATTTCCCTTTTCATTTCGGGAATTAAGTCTAAAATATCTCCCCCTATAGTTGAAAACTCTCGCAAATTCATCAAGTCCAATTTACAAAGTCCACAAATTCATTTACTTGTTATTTGTACCTTATGGCCATTATGGTCTTAAAGTAATTAGACGTTAGCAAAACTTAGTCACTAATACTTCTTTCTTAAGTCCAAAATATAAACCAAAACCCAATGGAACTTAAGCCCATTATGCCGAACCAAATATAAGCTATAAGCTCATAATATTTTATATAAGCTGAAAACCAAATAAGCCATAAGTTTTATAATATAAGCCGAAAACCAAATAAGTCATAAGCCAAAATATAAGCCGAGAAACCATAAGCTCAAAAATAAGCCAAAGCCAAAACCAATAAGCCAAAACCAAGTGGGCCGAGCCTACTTTTGTGTCGGACCGAAGCAACCAAATGGACCCTTTAGTTGGGCCAAGCCCAAAACCGAAACAAACAACTCAAATAAGCCTTCAACCTAGCTTTTTAATAAGCAACACTCAATACAAGCCCCAAAATAAGCATTTTAACAAAGAAAATTTACCACACAGACCTCAAAATAATCAAAACTTTAAATATTTTTCTCTTTTTTTTTATATGCCGACGCACAACAACCCTTTTATGTTTGCATTTTTCGTTTCCAATAGTCTATTTTACGGACGATCCAACTTGTACAACTCAGTGTTTTAAACCATAATAGCCTTAAAAGTACAAACTTAAACAAATTTTAGAAAACTTACAAGTTTGATGACCTAGTTCACGGTTTTGACTGCGAAAAGAAGATGGCACACCTTTTTTTTCGAACTCCTTTGATATAACCCGCGTCTACTAACTATCAACCCACTATCTATTCTTAACACGTATTCTTGAGAAAATCTTCAAAATCATTGTTTCTTTCTTTTATGTTTGGTTCTTGTACCCGAAGTGTAGACGAGAATAAAAGAGAGATATAAATTTTTTGTTTTGATTTCAAAATGGTGCATGAACCAAAAATGTTTGAGGTGGTGGTGGTTATAAGAGTAATATGGGACATATTAGCTTAAAAATAGCCATCTTGTCCCCTTATCCCCTAGGCCTCCAGATGAGCATCCAATGAGAGTCTCGGGTTTTCCTTTTTGCGTCGGGATCACTTAAAAATTCAATTTTCATCTATTTAGAACGTCAACCGAACTTAGTTATTATTTTTATTGCGTTTAAAATCATTTTTCCATAAACCTAGGTTATTCACATGACACCTATCAAATTAAATTGCTACAAAAATCCATTTTTAGCCGTTGTCGGCCGACTCCGGACCGAAAACATGAATTTTTGACAAAACTCAACCGAACCTTGCTCATCCATTTAAAAACACTTCAAAACCCAAAATAGGGTTTAACAACTTATATTCAACTAAAATTTCACCTTTTTATGACCGTTACAGTCTTTTACCGAATTTCACGAAAACAACTGTTTTCTGATAACTTTCAAATCTCACACGCACGATTTACGTTTTAAACTAACGTTATTTTATCATTGTGAATTTATTAAATAAATAAACTCATTAACACATTCTCAAATTCATTAAATCTCCACACTCGAATAAAGTGTCGTGCCGGTACGCGCTGCATGACGATTTTTCGCTAAACGCGGGAAAACTTCCCAAAAAGCACTGAAACCTCAAGACGCGCACTCGCTAAAAGAAAACGATATGTCAAAGACGCGATTCACTACGAACTCAAAGAACTCCATCTATACCAGTTTTAAAACTCAAAATTGTTTTACGCAAAAATAGTCAACAGAAGTCAACTTTTCAGCTTTCATCAGGAAAACTGACAAGATCGAAAGACTTCAAAATACCAAATTATAATTTTTTATAATACTGAACCTTGGGAAAATTACCGGTTATCACAAGAATCATCTGAAAGTGAAGCTGAATCTTGGGGAAATGATGAAGATGACAGCAATAATTAATAAGACTCAAGTGGTGAAGACAGTGATCAAGAGAATGACAGTGATGATGACAAGGCACAATCTAACAGTGAAAAAGGGCCAGATTCCGAGCATGAAACGGATGAAAATGAAACGGTTCCGAATCTGATCAAGACGAAAATGAAGAAGATATAGAAGATGATGAAGATGAAGTGAAGGACAAGTTTGTTAAAACCACGATCCAAGATTTAGATGATGAAAGATGAAACAAGATTACTGATAATGCTGAGGTGATGAAGTTGAGAGATAGAATTTACTAACAGTCAGCTTATACGGATGAAGATTGGTTTTTAAGGTTGAATGAACACAGTTGATCCTGATTAAAGGGTTTGTTCAAGAGGAAGGTACCGATGTTGCAATGACTAACGTTCAACAAGGGAATGAAAATCTGGAGATCTTACAAGTCATAGAAGATACTCATGTGACACTTTCTACTATTCTACAGAAGACTGATGTCCTAGTTACCAGCTCTTCTCACTCATCTGACTTGGCAGCTAAATTCTTAAACTTTTCAGATATTCCCCACACAAATGCAGAAATTGTTTCTCCAATGGATGTTCACGTCCATCATGAAGTTCCAAGCAAGCAAACTCCCACACTCCTTATTGTACCTGTCTTAGTTATCACCGATTCTTCACCAGTATACTCCACCGTCATCCCACAATCATTACCATCCTTTACTCCTCCACCACAACAATCAACATCCACACCACCACCAACAACTGAAGCTACAAATCCTCCATCTACACTTCCTGATTTCGCATCAGTCTTCCAATTCAACAACAGAGTCACAACATTAGAAAAAGAAGTTGCTGAGCTCAAAAAGGATCCTCTCCACACTCAAGTGACAGCTTTAGTTAATGATCTTCTAGATGCATGCTGGGAGCAACAAGAGATGAATTCATGAACTTCCTTTCAGCATCACTCACTGCAAGGATCACAAAGCAAGTCAAGAATCAAATGCCTCAGATTCTGCCAGAGGAAGTGTCTAACTTTGCCCCCAGTGATCCAAGAGATGGTTAAAGAGTCACTTGAAGACGATGTTCTAGCCAATGAGTCTTCTCAACCACAATCTTCATATGAGGCTGCTGCAACGCTTATAGAATTTAAGTTGAAGAAGATTTTAAACGACAAAATGGATAAAAGTGAATCATATCTGGCAGCTCGTGAACACAGAGAATGTTATGATGGATTGATAAAATATTATGATCTTGACAAGACTATCTTCTCCACTTATGGTAAAGTATATTCATTGAAGAGAAGCCGAAAGGACAAAGATAAAGATGAAGACCCTTCCGTTGGATCAACCCGATGGTTGAAGAAGAGGAAGACTAGCAAGGATACAGAACTAACAAAAGGTCCTAAAGCTAAAGAATCACAGTTTGGCTCATCCAAAGGCACCAAGTCTCAACCAAAATCTTCTAGAAAGTCTGTTCAATCAGAGGAGAACTCGGGTAATGATGATGAAGAACCCAAGGAAAAGGTTGCAGATTCAAATATGCCACAAGATCAAGAGGAGAACTCGGGTAATGATGATGAAGAACCCAAGGAAAAGGTTGCATCTAAATGTGACTGGTTCACCAAACCTACACAACCTCAAGAACCTACTGATCCTTATTGGAATGTTGACAAGACACCACAATAAGGACAAAATCAAAGCTTGTTAATGACTCTTGCATCTTCTGCTAAAAAACCGTCAAAGACCTTTGATGAATTGTTGACTCCAATAGACTTCTCTGTATTCATCATGAACGGCCTGAAAATCAACAATCTTACTCAAGAAACACTGTTAGGATCAGCATTCAGACTTCTCAACGGCACACGTTCCAATTATGCTGAGTTGGAATATGATTTTGAAGAATATTACAAGGCTCTTTCAGAAAAAATTGATTAGGAAAATCTAGAAGGCGGTGACTATCCATTTGATCTTACCAAACCCCTACCTTTAGTTATGAGTAGAAATCGTCAAAAGTTACCGGTTGATTACTTCTTCAACAACGATCTCTCCCACAACTATGGAGCCTAGAACTGGTTGTTTATGACAAAGATGCCGCTCTTGGAATCTCTCACTAGGGACCCCAACGTCAACAATTCTACAGGGCAATGGTCAACCCATCATCCAAACATACAGTCTTCTCCAAACAGAGAATTCTAAGTGTGATAAGTGTTCAAGTTGAGAAGAAGTTTGGTTACGGATACCTGAACAAGATTGTCATAAAAAGAGCTGATAAAAACAATACACAATCAAAGAAGGGGACTTCCTGGACTTGCACCTGAATGACATTGAAGACATGCTACTGCTACTCAACTAAAACAAGTTATGAAATCTTGATGCGGATGCCATTATTGACCTAGGGGTAGCTCTTCGACTGTTCACTCGTGGTATTGTTCTTAAGGCAAGAGTTTAAGATGTCCAGCTTGGTGTCAAAAGCTATCAACGGAAGCTCAATCTCACTCGACCACAAAGAAGTTATCCCAGCATTGAAGCAAAAGAAATTTACACTCCAAACTATGACCCACCAGGGTTCATTTATGATGACAAGAAGGGCAAGAAAAGATTGATGTAGATTGATGAGATTTACAAGTTCTGTGATGGGACTCTGCAATCAGTTCACACAACGCTTCTGGATCATCTCAAGAACCTCAGTCTTGGATACAACATACACTCAGACATGCTGTTGAGAGCTTAGACTGTAAAGGATCAGAAGCACACAAAGATCATGTTGACCAAGATGGATGATGTGTTGCTGAAAAGGAGGATTATGATAAGCCTCAAAGTACTGGTGAGAGGAAGGAATACTGAGAAGGGCAGACGACTGCTCGAAAGAACCATATGACTCATTCATACTTAGTAAATCATCATTCAGGTCTTGTCTCATATATAATATCTTGTGAATATATATATATATATATATATATATATATATATATATATAATATATATATATTATTTATATATATTTTATGATATATATATATTATATTTATTTATATATATATATATGTAGTATAGACTTAACAATTAGGCATATATAGTGTTTGAGTATAAATTTTCAAGAATTTCTTAGTAAATTCAAAAATTTTCAAATTAACATACTCAAGCACCATATAATACCCTCAAAAGTTGATGGGGAGCATTAATATGTTCCAGTAATTGGCTTGTTAAAAATTGGACATTTTTCTCCCCGAATGCATATATATTTTATCAATTAATATCCAAAATATTAAAAGATTTAATATTTTTGATAAGGGGAGACAATGTGATTAAAATATATGGCTTAAACATATGTGATCTTAAATGACTCTACTGCAGCTTCTTCCTCGTATGTGCAAAACCTTTCGAATATCGATGCACATATGTAGGGGGAGCAAATGGTTACGTGTGGCAGAAATGGGGAAGTACCAAAGACCGACCATTTAATTTACTGTAATGGAGTTACAAGGTGGTTAAGTTTAGGTATTCATTCCTATGATCTAGCCAGAACCGGAGGGATCTACCCAGGGATATTCCACTAGATAGTGTAGTAGTCCTTAGGTATGAAAAAAAGAGTAAAAGTGAGAATATGGGAAAAGTGCCGACTGAGATGGAGCTAGTACTGGAACAAACTCAACAAGGGTCTAGTTATGAAGTATCGGTAAGCGTTGAAGGGGTTGAAGAATTAAAAGCAAAGTTAAGATAAATGGTGAAAAGAAAAAGTCCCTCCCTTATACTTATGCAGAATTCGGCGTCATTACATATGCTATCAGCACACCTAAGCTGTTGTTGGTATTAAAGATAGTCTTCAGGACCTAGTGATGTAATGACAACCCTCCCCAGCTACTCAAAGTTCAGGAAAGACTTTGGTTTCAATATACTGGAGATTACACACATTTCTATAGACTTTCTCAATCCGAGTTTGTTGGTATGAAAAGGTGACAATCTGCTCACAGCCTCGATCACAAATCAATGTGCACTTCGAGTCTTGAGCCAATAAGAGATCTCCATTAAATCTCTCATGACACTTTTCCATTATAAGTTGGTTTCTTACACACTGTGAAAACTAGTAATACCTTAAGAGTCCTACGCATTATCTTTGTGATTTTGCCAGAACATCAGAGTGATACAGATGTAATCACAATGACGATGGAAATCCTGCTAGAACCAACATCAAACAAGTTCTTGGTAGGTGACTTATGCGATTCTTTATGGATCAAACTAGTGACAACTAGAAAGAAACGATGGTGAGATTCTACATGAATCAAACTTGTTCCAGGTTATGAATTGGCGATTGATGAAATTTTGAAATGCTAAAACTCTCGATGTGTCACAAAACCACTTTAGCAAGTGACACATCGATTGATTTTCAAATCAATTTTTATTCAATCAGTGAGACTTTGTCCCACTGGTTCACTCTTATCGTGTTGTCTACTTTGAGACATTCTGATAATGAGAACCAGCTGAGTACGATGAATCTAATACATATGTGTTAGAAAGATTTAATACTGCAAGCTGGAAATCATGTTAAGGAGATTCTTCTTAATTTGAATCTACCTGATCACAGGTCAATCCTCATGGATTAGAAGGTTAATCCAACCACATGGGCGAATGAAAAAGCCATATTTGTCCCCCAGATTTATTGCTAACTGTTTTACTATAGATTCGTATAAAGATGGTGTGGAGGTACCTGATTCCAGCTGCTGCTAAAGACAAGTCAAGATTCATAGCCACATGCTCATACCTGACCGACATATATAAAAACATCATGAAAGCTCAAGTACATGTTTCAAGACTTCCGCTACTCTGATATTGTATGTTTTTCTTAAATCAACGAAATGTTAAAGTTAAAGGATATCAAGAAAGATGGTTACACATGCTTTCAATATCAAGAACATTATGAGCATGTAGGTTCAAAAGTCACAAGTGCACAAGAGGGCAAAATATCACAAGATGATGATAAGAGATTATATTTGGCTGATGATCTCAAGAGGCTCAAGATCACATTCATGTCAAGTCAAAGATACAAGTCAAATCCTCAAGTCAATGATCATTACAACATATCACAAGTTAATGATTAAAGTTAAAGACTACGAGCTCAAGACTAAAGTCAAAGCATAGAATGCTAAGTTTAATTTTTTGTAATTTGGGGTGACCTCCCTTAGGGGGAGATTGTTAGGATTCAAGAAAAGACTCCGTCACTTCCCAAAATGTAATAGTGTAGCTCGTTGTTAAACGTTCGGTTACGTGAAAGCTAACTGGGCCAAGGCTAAGGAACAAGGGCTCATAGCCGGCCCAACTAGTAGTATATAAACCCTCTCCATGTGAAGGAGAGGGTGTTGGTCATTTGTAACTCACTTTTCATTATCAAGTTTCTTTTTTATTTCTCTTACACTTAGGCAACCGTCCCTCTCTTCTCTTTTCTTCATATTAGTCATTTGTTTACTTAGTTGTGATATATAACAAAATATAATAACCTGAGAAAATACATGCAAAACATCAACAATAATGTTGGTGAATTCATAGGTTTAATCGTAAAACAGTGATTAAGAAAATAGAGTAATGTTGTTGAAATCAAGTATAGTGCTCCAACGAGCAATTTAGTGGACCGCAAGATTTAAGTAATAGCAGACTATGAAACAAATTCAGTAGTCCAAAACATGTATTATTGCACTAAGCTCATGACCCCAAAACCTTAACTAGTTTGTGCCTTTATAGTATATAGGATGTATGCCAAAACACCCTAAATGTCATCACCATGTTAAATGCACCATGGCCAACTTGTGACAAGAAATTCCAAGCAGGGATTGTCAATCCCGATAGATCTACCTACAACATTCGCGCTTATTACAATAGTAATTAACGGTTCATGATAAAAAGGGACTTAGTTGGCATTGTGGTAACTTAGGCAATAATATTCAGGCAACAGTCTGGATAGCATACAATTTGAAAAACACTTTTGTCCAAAGTAAAACAAATAATGTGTTCAAAACTCATGGTTTTCATATATATAGGTATTCAATGGTCTCAAATCAGGTAGTAAGCAAATCAAGCTTTAGTAAGTTCATACATAATCAACCATGTATTAAAAGTCATGTAGTAAGTAAGAAAAATATTTAGTAAAAATAGTCATGTAACGCTTAAGTAGTAGAATTGTAGAGTAATAGAAATCCTTACACATAGCCACAAAAATAAGAACAAGAGAGTAGGAAGAGACGGTTGGCCGAGAGTTAAGAAAGAAAGAGATAAAAAGGAAAAATGCAATATTAGATTATGAGAAACAATCAACCAACCACCCTCTCCATGTGTGGAGAGGGTATAAATACTTACAAAACATGGGCCGGGTCGGGCTTTCCTTGGACTTTCTATAAACTAACCCGGTTAGCTTACTAGTGAATACTTAATTTTGTCTAACTATTACAATGACTCGTAAGATC